>VMBQ01006263.1:36389-49190 GCA_007657795.1 Dreissena rostriformis | reverse complement strand
TATTACGCCTCCCCCCTCCCCCGTCACCAATATTTTTTTACGAACGTACTATGTAAGCAAATGTTTGATGCCGATTACCAATTGATTTAACTTTACTGCATTAGCGTTTTACAGGAAATGTCACGTGTCAGTTAAGTACACAGTACTATAATACTCCCCTTTGTGTCATAACCACATTTATCTTGAAACAGACAAAATATGTATGCGTGGATTACGTTGCATATTAAAGGGGCCGTCCAACAGATTTTGGCATGTATCGAAGCGTGTCATTAAATGCTTTATATTGATAAATTTAAACATTTGAACTAAAAATCTCCAGTAAAAAAACAAAACAAGAATACAATTTGAAAAAAGGAAAAAAAAGTAACCCTCAACAGGGCTCGAACCACTGACCCCTGGATTCCTGGAGTAAAAAGCTACCCGCTTAGACCACTCGACCATCCACGCTCATGTTTGTGAGGATGTATTTTTTTTAGCTATATAAGCAATCCTGGTAGTTTCCCAAAATATCGTTTCGCATCGTGCGACGCTTTATCTATTGGACAGTCCTTTTAATGTAGTTCATGCCTACGGTAATTCAATCCTAATTTTGTTTAAACATTGGACATTATTATTAGTTAGGAACGAACATTATTATTTGACAAATAGTTATTGTTTCACAGTATTGCAATTCTACCTACCACTGTACTACGTCTTATTGCTTTAAACTTAAATTCTGGCTATTCAAACCAGTGAAACCACGAAAGCTAAACACGTGGGCAACAACGAAAAAAGCTCTAAACCACTCCCAGACTAAGATAACTCTTACATAATTCAATCACCTCCTGTGCCAGATACAATAGAAATAACCGCTACCTATTGAGAACCTATGAACATTTCCCAGCCATATCAGATTTCACTCCGCCTGTGCACTATCAACGAGGTTACGCAAGATAGTGTATTGCAATCTCGACATCCCGTTGTTGAAGTTTCATGTTCCCTTCTATTAATAGCCTCAGATTATGAATGACCTGTGCGCAAAAATACTACGTGAGTGACGTAGCACATAGTGGACTATTTTAACCATTCATTGTATAAACATACTCTTCCGCGACATGTATAGTTGTGTGTGTGTTTTTTTTTTTACTTTTACTATATACGATCCGTTCAAAACTATTCCAATTAACGATATTCATATTATGTGATATTATGTGTAAATTTGTAAATGAATATAGTTCAAGAACTGAAACCGCGCCGCAAACTCTTTTTTGCTCGTATGCTTACAGGTTCATAGGTTTCTAATAGTTAAGACAGTCTGGGTCAAAATTCGTTGTAGTAACCTTAGTCGTTCGCAAGCGAACAACTAAAAACTATTAAATTCCATCGATAATCAGCATGAATGGGATGATCAATACATATTTTAACAAAATAAAAATACTTCGAAATAAATCAAGAACGTGCTTTTTGAAATAAAAAATAAATATGTCCATTAATGTTACAACATGTTACATTTTAGTTTACTAACATATTTAAGTAAATTCCTATGTTTAAAGAGTCGCATGAACATTTGTCATGGGCACTTTGTTAACCGATCATCTAAATGACAATGGCACTTCGATTCCCGATAACTCGACACTTTTTACCAGATATAACACACTCTTTTTAGTGAATTAGAAATGCTGAATTCGATGTGGAATACTGCTATAGTAAGCAGGCAATACATACAAATGTATGTTCTTACGTTAATTCAAAACGAATTACCGAAACATTTTCTTATTCCTTTGGAATATGATTACGATTTTGTATAAATCTGAAAGATAAACGTGAAACTAATTCGACATGTCTGATGGGTACAGTCTATATGAATATATAGTTTTGACCATATATGAGTCAGTATATAAAACAGTTGGATAAGTTGCAAAGGACAACCATAGTTCGTCCGAATGTAATGTTTCCTTAAAAAAAAAAACAACACACGATGAATCTTTATACATTTTTTTCAAGCATGTCCCAAGAATGATGTTTTCTTTGGATTTGTACAGTTGAGCCTTTATGGCCATCATGGCTCTATTGTTTAATATTTCAGGCGCGCTCTGTGAGAAGGGGGTTTAATGCATGTGCGTTAAGTATCGTCCCAGATAAGACTGTGCAGTCCGCACAGGCTAAAGCCTGTGCAGTCCTCACAGGCTAATCATGGACGACACTTCCCGCCTAAACTAGATTTTCGCTAAGAAGAGACTTCCTTTAAGCGAAAATTACCATAGAAGTGGAAAGTGTCGTCCCTGATTAGCCTGTGCTTATCATGGAAGACACTTTCCACCTAAACTAGATTTTTGCTAAGAAGAGACTTTCTTTAAGCGAAAAATACCATAGAAGCGGAAAGTGTCGTCCCTGATAAGCCTGTTCGGACTGCACAGGCTTATCTTGGATGACAATTTACGAACATGCATTAAACCCCCTTTTCACAGAGCGAGGCTCATTTATATTGAACATCGAATACTCATAAGTCAGGCAGCTTTTTTAATGTCGACAAAAGTATCTCGTCTTTAATAATAAGTAGATACGCGCATAATCAAACATATTCAAACACAAATACGTATTCAGTAGCTTATCTCAGATGTACATTCAGCCAGTCGTTCATACGAATGGTTATCGTAGCATCGAGAGAACATATGAGCCGCGCTCTCTGAAAAGAGAGTTTAATGCATGTGCGTAAATTGTCGTCCCAGATTAGCCTGGGAGTTTTCCATTCTCTGTTTTATTTCGTGTCTACGCCTTAGTATCGTCTTGATGATGAGATTTTAATGAGAACCAACGACATATAATTTTATGAAGAACAAAGGTGTATTTGCCTCATACAGACCCCTTCACTATCGTTATCAAGAGCCCTTCTATAAGTCAAATTAAACACGATTGTGTTGATCCACATGATCCGTTGTAATGTCATCTCTCTGAATCTCAAGTTTCCTCTAAAAACAAGTTCATTATGCAGACAATTATTTCCGGTCGTCACTTGAAATATATTTCTTCAGAAATAAGCATTTTAATCTTATATGAAAATGGCAATTATAATATTAATAGTATAAATTAATAGTAATGTGATTTTTGAAAACGAACTCGACCATGTGCCTTGTCTAAAAACTTATCTTTAAGATAAAACTTTCAAAAAAACTGAGAAACTTACCTCAGACACTCATATTTGCGCTGCGCTTACCGGACAGCCACTCTTTATAATCACATCGGGTGTTTCCGCGGTAAATAGGATAGATAGCATTAGCATTAAATTAAGCTCGAATAAACAAAGATCTGGCATACCATCAAAAGCAACAATCAATTAATTTTATATCATTTTAAATAATTTTAAGACACAAAGATAAATAAATATCAGTTATGTTCAAGCACTGTCCAAATGTTTTCCAAAAATATTAATTAAACTTTAAAACAAGTCTGACAACAAAAGTAATCAATATAAATAAGTGGTGTGAAACCCCAATATTTTCAACAACTGAATACTGTCTAACCAAATAGCAGACGTACAAAAAAACAAACCCGAAACAGCGAACAAGTTTAATATGAAATTTCATTTTAAAATTGATTTAAGGTAGATTTCGGCATCAAATTATTTTTCCATAATTGTTTGATATTGAATTACCAAAAATCGATTGATATTGGAAGCGAGAGATGTTTACGCAGATTTTACAAGTAGATCTCGCATGTTGGTTTTTATCAAAGGCCAATCTCTTGCACGACAATTACATTCACGAAGATCAATGTGAGAGCATGGAACGATAACTCTGCGTGGAGATAGATAAAAAGCCAGGGAGACAGAAAATACCACGAGGCTCTTTCGCCACGCGTACGGAATATATTAAGATAATCCAGTAGCCTTAAGCTCGTACGTTAGGTCTATTTAACACACCAAACCCCCAATGTCTGCGACAGTTCATNCTAAACTAAGATAAAATTTTAAAAGCCAAGGAAATCAATTTGTATTGTTATCAAGTATTGTTATACAGACTAAACAATATGACCCGCGTCATGCGAAAATGGGTCTAATGGCATACGCGATCATACTAGATCCAGACAAGCCTGCGCATCCGCGCAGTGTGGTTAGGAGCTACCCTATCCGCCAACGGGACCACGCTTTCTTGCGTATATTAACGGCGGACAGCATAGTTGCTGACCACGTCTACCAGTGCACATTAAGGTCTCATTGGCCATCGTGTGCTGGCCTATTTGCATCTAAATTATCTCTTTAGCGAATACCCGGGCAGCCGGGGTAAATTTGATTTAATTTGGCTCAAAAATTTATATTTTTTCCTGAAAGGTCACAGGGGCAGGTCGATACCATTGAACTCGTGAAGAGGCGGAAACGACCTATAACTAAACTCCTTAAAAAAAAAGTTCCTGACCAGACTGCGCGATTGGAATGGCTGGTCTGGAGCTACGCTGACCGCACAGGACATACAGCACATTTTCGCATGACGCTAATGCAATATACAAAATCTTCATATGAGCAGATAACATAGCAGATAACACTATATTATTTATATGAACAACAGAAACGAAATATGAGTTAAACATAAACGCCAATTATTACTTCACTTTTTGAGTCTTAAATCTTCTTTAACGAAATATTCATTATTTCACGTTTACACCATCTTGGTTTTATTTAATGAGTGAATTTTAAAAAATGAATCATTAGTCTGTTCAGTTGCAGATAAATAATTGTATCGTTTGTTGTGTTACAAAAAATACACGATAAACAGACAAAAAATGTTTGCCAAAATAAATTAGAGTTATTATTGCCTTGCTAATTTCACGGTGCGGTGTGATTTCTTTGCGTTTTTAATCATTAATTTAACAGAGGATATTTGTTGGATTTGGTAGAATATCGATTTTAATTAACGAGTTATCATAGAACATTTTTTCTATGGTCCAGAGTGATTTAAAACCAATATTTCACGGAATCCAACACATTTTATTTTATGCTTACAAATGATTATTTGTGTATGTTTGCCAATAAAATATATAATTTATTACACAACGCTGTATGATTTCTTTGCGCCAAAAGTATTTATTTATTAAGTTGTAATTTATTAAGGTGCTCGCACCTAGCTGTAGGCTCTCGCACCTGAAGGAGTTATAATTTCGTGATTATGCTTTTCGCAGTTTGAAGCCATGACGAACCACTAATTGATTTTAATGATTGCATCACATATGTCTACATGTCGAATTTTATATTGAAACATTAGGCGGTTACCATTTTGATTTGTCGGCATTTTGTTTCTTTTCAGACTCCATGCAGTTCTCAGATCATAATCTCTGTGATTTATTGCTCGAACTTGTTAGTTTCTGAACACGCTAACTACTGAAAATAGCCATCTGGATTGTGTTTTATGGCCCAAACATGCACACAGTGGCTACGACCCGTTTTGATCCCTAAATGTAAGATATGCACGTTAATACGTACACACGTTCTACCGAAAACCACCGTTCTACCGAAGACTTTGTCTTTGTTGTATTGCCCAATCAAGCCCTGAACATCCAATTTCCTGTGTATTACGACACACAAACTTTAGATAAGCACGAGTCGTCTGTCAAAACATTGATTTTATAGATCAGTAAACATATCGAAGTAGCTAACATCGTGAATTCCCGTATATGATCTCGGAAACGAGACTTGCTGAAAACATTTTAAATAACGATATTTTTTTTTCAAAAGAATTTCTAAAAACAAATGAGAACCATCCAACATACACCATACACAGACGACACAAAATATAAATAAGTTTGACAATTTAAATACAATTTAAATACAAACAAATGTTTAAATACAGAAACTGCTTGTACATGTTGTGATATCTAAATATAAATTAAGTTGTTTATTGGTCGTTGCAAAAGAATATGAATTGTACACGATGCATTTTTTTTGTGCAATCAGTACAATAATTGTTTCAATAATGAACGAACTAAAAGAGTGTAACGATAACGATCGATACAGCGTGTTTGATTTTTTTTTATTCAAGGGAATTGTCAATGGTAAATAATTCGCAAAATACCCCGGTATTTTAGTTGAAATTCACTACGATACTTTAATTAGAAATTTCATCAAATCTTTATATAAAATCATATTCCGAAATTCGTTTGTTAATTTAGAAGAAATGGAGAAAGTTTGTGTTTTTGAATGTGAGCACTGTTTTCGTCAATATGTACCAGAATTTTATGTTTAAATGGAAATCGGTCATATACGGGATTATAATTGTTTTGACAGATGACATCCGATGTTATTGAATGAAGTGTATATTGATAGGTCTTTGTTCTGAACTATCGCTTATCTTCAGAGCGGACGCGAAAATGCTTGTTCAGTTGTGACGTCACAAAACAGGAGAGAACAGGGGAGATAAGCGAATCAACACTTTGCGAGTAACGATCATACTAGTCAACAAAATCATCTTTTTTATTATTTACCCGATAATTTAATCATATTTCAATTTAAATAGCGTTAAATTTATTGACTTTGGATTTTCTTTGAAATTGACCTTTAATATTTTTGCTGTATATATATATATATATTTACACGGAAATAAATGTATTTTTTAATATGTAACTCAGCGAACAAGAATTGTTTATGCATCGTTATTCAGATTTAATCTTCCTTTTCTTTTTGTGTTCATATTGTCTGTATTTTCCAACGTTATCAATATGGTCTGCGTTTTCATTATAATATGTTCATGGCCTGTTTTTACCATATTGGCATGATTTGAACAAAAAGTGTACATGATTACTTGTTACAGGTTAATAGCTTGACGGATATACCATGTGAGCGCATTATGATTGCATACCAAATCTTTCTTCAAGAATGGTTCAACTCATAAAACTTAATAAACTTAATAAAGCATTTTTCTGACGTGCTTATCCGTGCGTTTTAGGTTGTTTATTGTCAGAGTGACCGTTTTATACGACGGTAACAATTTTGTCAATGAAATGACGTGTTTGAATGATTTTAACATGTTTCACCTTTTCATTTGCTTACGTACGAACATACATTCGGACGTGGATTTTACCTAATATGCGCATAATGGGCTATCTTGATTAATATCAGTTCTGCTTAGTCCCATTTTAAGACATGTATAGTACATACTAAAATTATAACCAGCGTATTTGCGTCAATGATACATAACAATTCGGAGATATGTATTGCTCTTATGTTTAAGCGCTATTGTTTAAGTTTTCCAATATTGAGCAGTTTATAAAATATTATAGATAGTAAAGAGCTGTTNATACATAACAATTCGGAGATATGTATTGCTCTTAGGTGTATGCGCTATTGTTTAAGTTTTTCCAATATTGAGCAGTTTATAAAATATTGTAGATAGTAAAGAGCAGTTTTACACAAACGAGATCCGAGAAAATCATAAACGAATAAACTTAGGTATAGGAAAAAGGCTATTGTTCGCTTTATTCTCACCATGCTTTTCTTTCATTTCAAATCTTTTAAGGTCATTTATCCTGGAAAAAGTTATGTTGGCCATACCCATTGAACTGTTACCTTGTTGTAGAGACATTGGTCCTGCATTGACTAAGTACTTCTTTTCTTGTTATTTAAAAAGCCATTCGAGCTGCTGAAAGTTTTGCTCCGGACAATATGTCCGTGTTGAATTCTCTTTTTGCACTTGAGCCGTGACCTTGATCTGTGACCTAGGTATCTAGTTATTGCGATTTGCCATGGAAACTTCCTCCCACAACAATTTTCACTTATGCCAAGTCATTTAAAACCTCATCCAAGCTGGGTTAAGTCCCATGGGTTGATTTCGCATATATTTTTGACGTAAACTTATGACATACATTGCCGTTTGTCAAATGAGCATTGCATGTTTATGACATAATCCAACCATCATGCTTATCATTTTTCTAGATGTTTTCATCCATAAATGCTGGAAGTTATAATCCCGACAAAGTACGTACGATGCATGTCTTACATTTGAAATGTATAACTCGAAATCTAATGTTTTCCTTTGATATAGGCGCCTTAATTTTGCTCGCGACAGTCTACCTCATTTTTCAGTAATCCGAGAACATTATTTCAAAATCCATACAGGTTGGCCAATTAACCCATTTATGCCTAGCGTCTAGAAAAAGGCCTTGGCAAACAGCGTAGACCCAGATGAGACGCCGCATGATGCGGCGTCTCATCAGGGTCTTCGCTGTTTGCTTAAAGGAATTTCTGTAAGAAATATTCTAAATATAGAAATAAATATACTAGACATCCCTAATTTTGGAAATAAATTGATCCTATTTAGAAGGATGGGTTAAGGCTCAAGACAATTGATTAATATGATTGGCTTATACCGGGTCATAAAACTTGGCTTGCGGCCATGCCATTTTTTCTACGGACCTGGGTTTCGTGCGCCCTACTCTGACCCTTTATGTTTATACATTTTGCCACGATTGTTCAAAGTCCACCAATTAATAAATAAGTTATACCGCAGTAAATGTCTGGAAGTGCTCGGAGCGAAGGATAACTTACGAATATTTTATCATGTCTGAACATCTTAACGATTTGGGACCAGTGGACAAACATTAGATTTCTTTTTTGCAAATATGTATTTGCTGAAGTATTCATTTAGCCTCGTTTGTTTTCGCATTTAACAATAGTTAAGTAATATATTAACCGTCAATTACACTGTTCCTGGACATGATCAGCATGATCGTTTTATTACAAATATGTCCTAATACTTATGCACAGGTCAGTAACAACTTATTCCGTTTTATCACATGCTATACCATGTTGTCGAAGTAGTTTAACCATTACAAACAAGTGTATCTCAAACATGTGTAATTTAGCTTATTAACCCATTTATGTCTAGCGTCTAGAAAAAAGGCCTTGGCAAACAGCGTAGACCCTTATGAGACGCCGCATGATGCGGCGTCTTATCAGGGTTTGCGCTGTCTGCTTAAAGGAATTTCTGTAAGGAATATTCTAAATATAGAAATAAATATACAAGACATCCCTAATTTTGGGAATGAATTGATCCAATTTAGAAGGAGTCCACTAGGCATAAATGGGTTAAACGTTTTCGTGGGCTACTTTGAGTTTGACGGACCAAGAGCGTTTTGCTAAAATAACGTTGCAACGTGAACTGACGTCACGCAATGTATATACATTTATGGATTAACAACAACGTTTACGTTTATGTTTTGGCTAATTAAAAGCACATGTAAGAACAATCTTACACTTGTTGTCATTTTATACATTATTTTTATCAAACTCGTCCAGGAAGTTTTTCATAGGCTCATCAAAGGCTCGCTTACTAACAAAAGTCCTTAATTAACGATTTTAAGCAAATGTTGAATGAAATGACAACGAGTGTCATTTCTTATAGTCATGCAGGTCTTTAATAGTCATTAAACTAATTTCGTGACCGTTACCAACAACAGTCGTTTATCGAGGCTGTGATTTGATCTCACGATTTCCGAATATACAGTTCAGCGTTTTTTAAACTGAGACTGCTGGGACTGTCGCTCCGACATTGATTTATTTTGCAAGCATCACGTATGTTGACAATGTACAAGGTCACGCCTGGTAAACCAACTTATGAATCCCCAATAGGGATACGCTAAAAATCATAAGTTGTACTTCCGGGGATACATAAATTGACAGGTAAACTGTAAAATGGAGCATAAAGAGGTGAGTCGTTTTGATTGTTCACATATATGCTCTACTTGGAGACCTTTTCTCCCAAAAAGCTCACTGCTATTCGACCGCACACACATTATTTATTGTAAATATGTACTTAATATAAATTATTCTTTTGAATCCGTCCCGAAATCACTTTCCTAATGAAAATGCGAAATGCTAACCACATTGTCTATCTAGGTCAGCACTAGGAAAGTGATTTCGGGACGGATTCAAAATAATAATTTATATTAAGTACAAATTTAACATAAATGATGTGTGTGCGGTTGAATAGCATTTAGCTTTTTGGGAGAAAAGGTCTCCGAGTAGAGCATACATGTTAACAATCAATACGACTCATCTCTTTAGGCTCCATTTTGTCATTTTTCCAGTCAATTTAGGTTATGTATCACCGGAAGTACAACTTAATAATTTTGAGCGTATCCCTATAAGGGATTCATAAGTTGGTTTACCGGGCGTGAAGGTCATTGTTCATACGTCACCTAAGACAGGTAAATTTGTCCAGTATGCGTCTGAGTTACAAAACCGGTCCAGTCACATAGAGATTTCCTCGCGAGGACATGGTGCTCAAATCTCACTTTCGACTGGAACGGCCGTCAGGATTAACCCATTTATGCCTACCGTCTAGAAAAAAAGGCCTTGGCAAACAGCGTAGACCCAGATGAGACGCCGCATGATGCGGCGTCTCATCAAGGTCTGCGCTGTTTGCTTAAATGAATTTATGTAAGAAATATTCTAAATATAGAAATAAATATACTGGACATCCCTAATTTTGGAAATAAATTGTTCCAATTTAGAAGGATGTGAGAGTAAACTAGGCATAAATGGTTTAATGAAGAGCGCATTCCGAAGCAACTGCTCTGTTGTCAACAGACGAAAGTGAAGCACACCACATGCCGCCTCAAAATATGCTTCAAAATGCTCGGAATATTCAAACTGATAGCGTGCGAGAAATTCATTAAGTGCTCTGCAACCGAATTGCTTCCGAAACCTATGGAACGGTTTTACAACAGTACAACATGATGCAGCGCGTGAGAAAGAATGATAATTTATTTGTGAAGAGGCCCATAACCCTCTTTGAATATTTGCACATCCGGTGGTAAGGAGCCGGTACAGCAGTGTGTAGTAGCTATCTCAAATCACGGGGTAATAGTACAAGCATGTGATCATGATAACGCACTGTAAAATCCATAAGGGACGTTATCGAAGTCCCAGGTCTAAACGTAGTATCAATATAGTATCGATATCGTATCCAGTTTAATGTACTGATTTACCTTTGCGTATAAATGTTTGGCGAAGACGATTGAACAAAACCGAAAGACATGATAAAGTTTAATTTTAAATGGCATTACTTTCCATTGAAAAAAAATGCAATAGTGAAAACCATGTTAGAAGTAGTAAATAGCTTGGTAAGAAAATAAAATGATCGACATATACCAGTTTTTATAAGTTACCGAACAAACAAAGATCAAATAAATGATTATTTTTTTATTTTTAATATAAATTGTCAAAATGGAGTTTGTTTCTGTTATGCATATAGTAACACCTTTATCATATATTTGACAAGTTATAACGTTGAAAAAATATAGAAAGAAAGTATAAAATGTCAATTCTTTACTGGTCTCTGGTCAATTGCGCATTATTACCTTGGTATATAGTTGGTACTACAGTGTATAGTAGATAGCTCATATCTCAAGTTATTGCAACATTCACATGATCGCGATACATGCTGTTAAAACCACTAATTGGCGGTTTTGAACATTCTGATAAGACGTAATTTACCAACCTATATAGCTAATACCACATGTAAAAATATAGGTATTTAGTTTCGTTTTCCTAACCTGACGCTCCTGCGCTGGAAACAAAGTGTAAGTTTATTATTTCTTCTATCAGAAGCGAAATATATGTAAATACACCATAAAATGTACGTTAAGTAGAATTGATACAATTTTGAACAGACAGACAGACAGACAGAATAGTTTATTTACGTCTCACTTGTGTACATAAAACACAGTAAGGCAGTACGAAATCATTATATATATATATGTACAAAACCACTCTAAAAGAGTTACGAGAGACGATGGCTATCGAAATTCAAAAAATGTTCAACAATAATATACATCATAGAATCTTTCATATCTGTTAGTAATATAAAAACAGATTCTTAAGGAAATTCGATTTAAAGCGATATATTTTCTTAAAATAAATAAAAATTACAACTGTTAGAAATATAAAAAAGATCCTGAGGGAAATTCGGTTTAAAATTATTAGTTTTCTTAAAATAAATAAAAATATATATCATCAAACAATACAGTTAGAGGACATTTCAATTTGTACATTATAAACAGTTTTGCACTTATGAAGAACAAAGTATATTATTATTTGACTATGCGTATACATTAAATGGGTTATATATACATGTGGTTGCGTCGCTTCATTAAAATGTCATGACAGGCTCTGGCACAGGGTTTAATGATGCGGTCATCTGTAAGCAAGAAGTTTATTTTCTCTCTTCGGTTAAAATCGTTGAAATTTGGGTTTACCAAAAGAGCACTTTCTGTTAAATTGGATCTTATATTTTCATATAGCGGACACTTCGTTAGGGCATGTTCTTCACTTTCGACACACGTCTTACAGATAAAACAGTATCGTTCATTTTCTGGTACACCTTCATACCGACCTGTTTCTATTCGAAGAGGTGCAACACCACAACGGAATTTTGCCAAGGCACTACGTTGTGCTCGACTTATCGTAGAACACTTGACGTATGGCTCTACAGTGAATTCTGTCTTAAACAGTCTATAGTTCCGAAGTTTATTACCCCCATTTGCGCGTATTTGACCATGTTCTCTATTAACAGTGTCTTCCCATTTACGCTTAAATTCGTTCAACATGGCTTGTTGATAGCTATTAATTATCGACTTTTGTTGATCTTTGCTGTATGTGTGTCCATGGCTAAGGGCGGTGTTTTGCAGTTTTGTATTGACTGATGAGATTATCGTTTTGCTCCAGTTGTTTCGTCGTGCGCCCTGTCTAGTTAAATAGTCAAAACACTGTTTATTAAGTCTGTTATCGTCCATCCTGTTTAAGCGGAACCATTGACCTAGCACTGATTTCCACTG
>VMBQ01006263.1:20494-35994 GCA_007657795.1 Dreissena rostriformis | reverse complement strand
TTTTCTACTATATTAAACTAAATTACCTTTCAAAACTAGTCTGACCCTTGCAACACCATTAAAACACCTGACAATATCCAAAAGCACAACAGAGAGAGCCCATGTGAATTTACACCAAGACACAAGGCAGTAGAGTAATATCTGTACTAATCTATTTTTATGTACTAACTAGTCCTCCGCGAGGGACGTTAAACGGGGGTGCAGTGTATCGGTGCTGTACACCGGGCACTTAAAAGAACCAGGGGCGCCTCTGGAATCGGGGCGCCCTCTGTATCCCGCTCGAACCCCCACTAACACCTCTTGGGGCGGAGAGCACAAAAACCACACACAACTATAAGGAATAAACATTAATGCCAATAAGGATAATGCTAATCTAGAGATAATAGGAATACTGCAAAAACCATTTCGATAAAAGGCAAACCACTAAATATCGAATATTGTCACAACAACATCAACATAATCCATGAAAAAAAAGCATCTAGTCACATTAAGGTCTCATTGGCCATCGTTCTCTGATGTATAATATGACCTAATTTTCTCCCCTGAAGGGTCACAGGGGCAGGTCGATACATCTGTAGTCGCGAAGACGCTGGACGACCTGTAAATAAATCTCAAACACACACACAAATACCGCGAGAATAGCCGACCCGCGAGAATACCGGGTTAGAATATAACTTCGTTATTTAACCGTGTGTTTGATAATAAACATTTCTATTTACTTGCAGCATTTAACAAATGGCAGAAGGAGGCATCGTGTATACAGAGTCAGATTCTGGCCACAACAGCCTGTACAGTCGTCACTCTCGGGTAAGTTAGAGACTTAAGCGTCCCCAAACACAACAGCCTGTATAGTCATCACTCTCTGCCAAGTAAGAGACTTACAGCGCCCATAGACACATAGAGCGTGTACAGTCACCACTTTTGGGTAAGTCAGAGACAGGAAGCATTCCCAGACAGCAGCCTGCTCGGATGTACCTCTAGGGTAAATCAGAGACTGAGCTCGTTTATTTAGGGGTAAATACTGTCGATATGCCCCTTTTACAAGTTGTATATTGTAGAAAAACACTTTCAATAATCAACTGACATTATATTCCAAACTTGCAGTGTCTGGCCACCATGAACTCGTAACCTACAATGTCATGTCATTAGCTGGGGTAGAAGAAAAACCTGATTTGGCGACTTTTTAATTTAATTGCAAAAATGAATTCCGATTCATTTTATAAAATAGTTTATTATTCTTAGAACAAAATTAGACCGACCGACCGACCGACTCAACCAACATCAGAAAAGTGTAGAGTTTGTATGTGTTTATATTTTAAATAACATAAAATTGCGCATCTTAAACTGAGTTCAAGATCGCGTTTTTTTTTGTGTTCTCAGAATCATGTCGAAAGTGTGTCCGTGGAGATCTGCAGTATAATGACGCGTCTGGGATACGGCGAGGAGATCAGACGGTGGCGCGTTGAGAAGTACAGGGAGAATGATAGGCTGATGGCTAATGCATGCCCACCTGAGTTACCAAGAATCACATCTGGCAGCAAGGCAGAAGGGCTTACATGCTTTTACGAAAGTGACACAGACCTATTACACTTGGAGAACCGTGTCCTTTGTGTGGAAGCTGGTATCAATGTTCACACCATACCAGACGACATTCATGTGTTTAGAATGGATACACGTGTATATCCAGGGCACTGCAGACTGTTACAAGAGAGACAAGCGAAAATAGGTTATGATATATTTATCAAGGCTCTGTGTGATAATGGCAATGGAGACGTTTTATTAAGTAGCAGTTTATTGCTAGATGAATATACGGCACATCCATCAACAAATGATTCACAAGTGAAGTATCATGAACGAGCCGGGCCGTCGACACCGGTGACATTAGACGGCGTACTTCATTATGACAGAGTAATCGCACTACGCTGTCACTGCCCCAGCATCCTTCAACGGTGGGCTGCCAGACCCCGCCATTGGCCGCCACCAGTCATAGTTCAGAAAGTCGTATCATTAGGAGCATATGTAACCCCGATAGGCTTTAAGGGAAGTGAAAACAAGAACATGGAATGGAGGATTTGCTTTAACACCGGTGAGGCAGAACTTGTAAACAACCTTAATGGCACACACGCTAAAGTCTATGTTATGCTCAAAATGATCCTGAAAGAAATACTGAAGCCAATTAATAAAGAAATAACATCGTACGTGATGAAAAACATCATACTATGGCAAGCTGAAAGCAACCCACAGTCGGACTTTCAAGAACGCAGTTTGTTACACTGGCTGCACGACGGACTTAGAGAACTTAAAACTGCTATCGCCAGAAAACAACTGTCATATTACATGATTCCAGGTAGAAATTTAATGGAAGCATGTGGAATGAATGATAACCAACAGCGTAAATGGATAGCAGATATCACGGACATGCTTGAGGAAGGTCCTAAAGTAATACTGAGATTGCCGAAGATACGAAAGGCCATTGTCGCGTCCCCAGAGCCGATGCTGTGGTTCAGCAAGAACAGGATGGAGCTGGAGATGGTGAACCTGGAGTATATGAACAGAGTGGAACAATGTATGGTTGAGAATAAGACGGTTGATTATATATATACAGATTTTATGATAAATGCGTTAGAGAAACGCATGCTAGAGATAGACATGGAGGTGGGAACACGATTGCTCATGGAAGGCTGTCCATTAAATCATATCGCAGATAATTTAAAAAAAATACTAATGTGATAATGAATTAAGCTGATTATTTTTGCACGTGTATCAGGGCTACATGTACAATAATAAAGTCGCTTCTGTAAATATACAAACTACGTACTTGCAAACTGTGTGTATAAAAACAATGTACTCGTACAAGCTTATAGATGATTACTCGTGTATTGTATACTCAAGACTATTCAGAAGTCGTAGTTTGCAAGGATATGCAGCGGGAATGGCGCTTTGTTTAATATCCATTTTTCAATCTCAAAATAAGCATGTTATTTCAGTGAAGACATCAACCTGTTTTTCCAATAACAATTAACAGCATGTATATGTTACCACACAAAAAAGCTCGACCAAGTTTCAGGATATACCAACTGATATACACAGTGTGATCTCTATATAAAACAAATTTACAATAAGCATTTATTAACGTTATAATCCTCTGTCTGTGACCTTTCAAACACCCGCTTTAGTAAAGTACCCGACAACATCAACACGAGGGACCTAAGGCGGCCACCTTAGACCGCACATGTTCAATGTTCTGAGAGACGTTCAGTATTTATTAGTTGGTCTACAAAGTGTGTTTTACGCCCGTGAATACAAAAGCGTGTTATACGTCTGCTTCCAGGACTGCCGCCAGGCTTTCGACCGGGTCTGGCACGACGGCCTTATTTACAAGTGACTCAGGCCGGCCTTGACGCCACTATGCTCCTATATGATTATGATAGCATTACACCGCCATGAGCGACAATGCATGATATCCATTTGTGACAAGTACTCCAAGCAGTGACGGTTCGAGTATAACTCCGACAAGTGTGGCGTTATCGCCTGTAATGACAGTGTGCGGTCTTGTCGTGAAATAAAGTGGTATACGGGAACGCAACAACTAAATGAAGTAAAGCTAAAGTAAAACGAGAAGTCAATTTTTAAAACCAAATCACTGAACGACGCTAGCAACAAAACTGTCAGGAACGTTCATAAACATAATGAATAGTGGTTATACCTTAAGCACTATACGGATGTAAACTTTGGAATACATACACGCAAACGGACATTAAAAAAACTTGAGGTAGCCCACATGCTTTGCGTTAAACACATACAGTCAATGAAACTGTCTTACAGCACTAACTTTGCACTCGCTGTGTTAGATGTTGATATACTCGAAACAGGTGTTGACGCAAGAAAGCTTACATTTTTGGACCGTTATGTAGTCTTCCTTGTAGATTTCTTAACAATGATTATCCACGCCAAGGATTTATCCCAGATATATTAAGGTTGCTTCATAAGTACAATCTTAATGAATATCTAACTATGTACTTGAGAGCAGCGGGACCTTTGTTTCAAAAATGCAGTGGAAGAGCATTCGTTCTTGAGACACGTGACAAATCCGACCAGAGAAGCCAAAAACTCGGAAATATGCACTCAAAGACAGGGTACCGTTTTACTAAGCTTCTTACGCAATTCGTAGACTTACGCACATATTTTAAATTCAGTGAAGTTCCTTTAAATTCTTGCGACATTAAACTTTGGTATGTTGGAAATGAAATTCATAACATAATGGTACATTCCAAGTAAAAAAATATTTGCCTCACTCTTAAATAAATGAAATTCAATTATTTTAAAATATATGCGTGAGTCTAAGGCTTGCGTTTGTTGCTTAGTAAAACGGTACCCGGCTTGTCCGAGTTAATGTCGAAGGACGATAACCCATATGTGCCATTTGCAATCTCGAAATCCCATTCAGAGGCGCTGCCCATATTGAATTCTGTGAATAGAGGAGTAGGACGTATGTTATCAAGATTATACGCGGAACCGTGTCACAAGTGCTCAAGATGGTGTGACAATATTGAAGAACAATTCCTCTTTTCTGCCCGTATAATAATTTCCACACAGCACGCATGTTTGTACTCGTTATTCAAACTTGCGGGGTATACTTTTACTCACAATTGTGCAGTTTACCGCTTGAACAATAAACACACGTATTGGTGTGTCATACGTTCCTCAACGCATGCGCGTCAACTTTTACAATGCTCAACACGTTGTATCATGGGTTTAAGGGATACGTTTAAAATATTACAAACTTGCTCTTGCATTGTGCTCTTGTATATTTTTTTATGTTTCGTTGACCTTTATGTGGTTTATTTTCCGTAAGAATATCAATTTGATTTTATCCCATGCCTGTAAATAATATTTCAAATATGTGTATATATGTTTACTCTGTTTATAATCTTTATGTTTACTTTATCGAAGTGTACGATATTGTACTNACAGGAAGAATTTGGTTCAAACGTTGAGAGCTATTTAGAATTAGATGTTTTGCTAAACCTATTTTAAACTCAACGCTGACCTACATTTCTTATATTTTAACAAGCATTGGATTTGAACCAACGTCTGGCAGTTATAATGTAAAAAAACTTAAATAAACAACAAATTTGTGGTCGACTATACTCAATTCCTACAAACGTATATTTTCTTCCATATACTTTTTTATGCAATGCAAAACATGAATGTGTGCCTTAACTTCGTCACACACTAGTCATGCACATGAATTCGATGTTGCAATCAGCAAAAAATCGATCATCGGGTTAAACGGATGTTTATTTAGGCGTGCACGAATACTTCGACGGGAGCTAATTAATTGTTTGTCAAGGCGTAGTAAAGAGGACATTGGTGTTATAACAGGGATCACACGAGAGTGCATGCACGTTATAGGGTATTCAGATCAATAAATTTAGCTTGTTAAGTTGTTTTCCGACCATCTGTCGGGGGCTTTCCAGATGGGGGAAGGGCAAGTGGGTAGCGGTTCTCAAGAAGTTGGATATTCTACTCCTTTGACGGCCAGGGGACATTTTGAGATATCCCATATTTTCACTTGCTCATCATTATTTGTTTCTTTACGATGTTAATAAATATCACTGTTGGAAAAATGTAGTATACGCACATAGTATTGCTTTTTTTGTAACTGGTTAAGCATTGAAGTGACACAATTTATACACAGTAGGACATCATTATTTAATGTGTATGCTCTAATAATACAATCGGTCATTGGTGTCCATTATTGCTTAAAGGACGATCACGTTGAATGTTATATCCTATTTATCATTATACCAAAAATTGGTTAACCAATTATTCCCAGAAAATTTATGCCGGTGTGCAATATTGAGAGAGTAAGTGTTTGTTTCGTTGAGGAGAGTTCTTTATATTTACACATACTAAATATGGAGAAGTCAGTGTTAACAATTATAAACATACATAAACTAACACGTAACTCGAAATAACAAAAAGAATGGCCTTATAGTATCGACTTCCTTTTAACATTTTCGAATGACCCTTGTGAGCATAATGTGTTTAAATTATACTACAATTTACGTATACATGTTTGAAGTCAACAACATTTAATGCGTTTTTGTATGTCTCTGATTCACCGATCATTTCGCAAGGTCAACCTTTTTATGGTATTTTTTCAACGCACTGAGAAGTCCATAATTTAACGCCTAAAGCCAAAACAGGGCGTGTCCGATAACAGCGTAAATGGCGAGATCCCTCGCGCAGCTACTGTACATAATAGAGCATTTAGCTAATTGCTGATCACCACAAATGTTCTTCATTGAACGTCGTTATACGTCAATAGACACCCGTAATCTACAGCGAAATCGCCGCTAAATATAATGGGTCCCACAAGATGTACATCAAAATATGTGTCACATACACTACCGTTAGAATTCAAAAGCTATTCTTACGCGTTGCCATATGTTATGTATTCCATGGTAGCATTTTTGACTACCCGCTTTTAGTAAAACAAATTATATTTTTACACATTGAAAGATCATAACACGTCCAAGGATTAACGTTTAACTACCAACCACGTGTATCGAACACACATGTCACCGCAACGTACATGTCATTTAAATACAATTGATGTGTCGAACTTCGTTTCAACATAACTCGTCCTTCAAAAAGAATTCTTAAAAAAAAATGTCCGAAAATAAAGCACTATTTCATTGTATTTTAAGCATGTATATTCCCGCATTACTGTTAATGCTGTTACTTTCTCATATTAGTTTACTTATCTCATGTTTTTTTTTGAATGCCTTCTTTTCCTACATGTGTTGTTAAATATGATGAACGATAAAGCGGATGTTGATATATCAAATATTATATCTGGTATCTAGGATTCGTGAACGTGTATTACAAAATGCAAAAACAATAAATGTTTTTCTTCAAATTTAATTACAATTGTTAACGCTGTCACGGTATTCACCTTTTGTGTAATGATGCACAATACATGTTCGATTAAAAATAAAACAATACTAATAAGTGTGTTAATATTATAATCATAATTGACGCATAGTGTTGCAGTATAACTTTGTTACGTGAAACGAAATTGCATTACTTAAAAATTGGCCTTTTATATCGCGATATCCTTGGACTTGCATTTTAAATCACATTAGGAAGAAATAAAATGCACACCGCAATAATTATGGCAATCGGAAAATCGCATATGATGTATGGTCTAATTTACGCATGACAAACTGGTTATTCTTAATCACAATACTGCCCAATTTCTTAAGCTCTTCATCTCGATTATTGCAAGAAACAAAAGACGCACGCTGGTTCGGTGCCTTGAAACAAGACCGTAGCTTGATATGAGTATATGGACATGGTCGGCTCTAATCTTGCTCATTTTCATAACCAAATATATTCGTTTTGCTGCCTACCCTATGCCTATGGTACTGAGGCCATTTTATCGCCTTTTGTCACCGACATGATTGCTGGAATATTTCAGACTGTTAATGTAAACTAAATTTCCAGCACCGTCTGTCGTAGCAATTCGATGGCCATATCATAACGTATTTAGTTCCTATAAAACCGTCAGCGTAAAACCAGAGGAACTAATTTGTAACGGACCAACACTCGGGGAGTTTTGTTTCGAAATTTGACCCCGTATTAGTTTCGGACCCCTCCGGTAAACAACATCAGAGGCGGCTCCGATTACTGTTATTAAAATATTGTTTAAGATAACAGTGGTTTATAAGTCGAAGAAAAACTGTCGTACGATAATGTCATTACATGAACGACAAACGGTTGGATATTCCCATCATTTAGCTCTCGTAAAATGTTTAAGTTAACGTTTACAAGACACGCGTGGTGATAGAAAGACATTACTTATAGGATTTGACATGAGTTGTCATATCATACCATATTTTATTAAACGAGTTCAAGAATGTTGTTAGTAAGCGAGCCTTTGGCGAGCTTACTAACGAAATTCCTGGACGAGTTTAATAAAATATGGTATGATTGAACAACGAGTGCCAGATCTTTTTTATCACATGCTTCTAAACTAAATAAAATACATCTTAATTGACCAAACAAATGCTGATAGATCTAAAAGTTGTTAACTGTCGTTTCATGTTGACGACGTCGTTTCACCAAAATAAAGCCATGCGATTGGAAAACGCTTAAAAATGTTGTATTACACATGTGTAATAAAAAAGAATACGTTATGTCTGTATTACATTGAAAACAAGGTTTAGAATGTGATAAATTGATATATTGATACGACGGCAACGACACTGCTAATGCTGCTGATGATTGTGATGACGACGACGACGACGACGATGACGACGACGACGATGATGATGACGACGATGATGATGATGATGATGATGATGATGATGATGATGATGATGATGATGATGATGATGATTTTGATGTTCATGATGATTATGATGATGATGAATAGAGTATGGCTTTACGCATTGTATGGATTTCGGCGGTATTGTTATGGCTATTTAATTGTCTGCGGTTTGTGCTGTTAGGGCCTCTTTATCGGATATCATTGAATTAGTGATAAAAACATGTTTGAAAGTGTCCTTTCAAATTAACAAGGCATCAGCTAATGATTATGTAGCCATTCGCTCCATTGAGGGAACATCTTATTCCCCTAAAATGGAAGGTCAAACGAGTTGCTTAACTGAAAATCGATAGCTCAATTAGTTGTATGAGACAACACATTCCACATTCTTTTCAAACTAGTTTATTCCAAAATAAACACGTATTTAAATACATTAGTTTCTTGCCCGATTCAAATGTCAGGTATTTCGGCGATGCATTGGGACCAATGGCAAATCATTATTTAATCACTCGTTTAATATGAAATTGTATCACAATTTGGTAAAGAAATCATTTATATAAAATGTTGCTGCCGATATCCCTTTTTCTTATTACGCATACAACAGTTGTGTGTTTCCACGAAACATACGGACCTAATTTTTCGTGCCGATTCCAGACTGTTTTCTTCTTTTTTTTTACTGTATCATATTTGCTTATAGATAACTTTTACATTTAGACATATATGTGGAAACAAACAACTTCTTTATTTTTAGTTCAGTATTTTTCACATTTTTTACTTATTAACAACGAAATCTAAGCAATGGGTATTTGTCCATTTGCTCAACCAATGATCAAGAACAACGCGTTGTAAGACTGTTGACGAAAACATAAACTTAAGGCAAGTAAATTATGAGTATCATGCTACTTATTTGCTAGACTTTAATGGTCTATATTTGCCAATTATTTATGTCAACATTATATATAAGCATCACACAAGATATAAAGACCCTTCAAGACAGATTGCTTAAAGACACTTCCTATACCCTGATGGCTAACGCAAACAAACTAAAATCTACATAATTATTTGGAATGCCATCATAAAAAACAAATGAGCCACGTTTTTGAAAAACCTGGCTTAATGCTTGTGCGGAAAGTGTCGGTCCAGATTAGGCGGGTCAATCTGCACAAGCTAATCAGGGACGACACTTTACACAGATGCATTAATCTCCGTTTTACCAGAGTGAGTCTCAAATTAATTTTGCTGCGGTTGATCATCGGAAATATTTCACTGCAAGTTACTTGATAATTAAACACACAATACCGGTGATATAGTAATGTTTATTCACGTAAACAGATATATTAGCTTACACAAAGAATAATAGCGCTTTTGTAATTTTAACTTAGTAAATCGATGTGCGAAACGGCAAGAATATGGTACTTTTATTACTTGGATTAATTATAACACGGTTTGTTACAAAAAGTATTTGCGTTTTAACATTTATGCGCACACTATTTCAATTGCGTATGTGTCGCATTATAAATAAATGATGTATGAAGCGGTTTTATTATCTTTAGGGTCATCGTTACTTTATGATTGCTTTATTGTTGTGTGTTTCGTTTTAAAATATGTTTTATCCGAATAGAACAGAAAATTTATTTACGACTAAAACATGTTCACTTGTTCGCCAACTACCTGCACGCAATGAGATAAACATTCAAACAAATGGGAAAACATCAAAAGAACAGGTGAACGTACTCTATCTAATCAATGTTGATCTTTCTGAATAACAAGTGTAGGGGTTTATGCCTATTCAGTAAATACGATTTCTATTGATCATGATGTGCGCATATTATTTGATTAAAAGTACATTTAGACTAGCAAACATGGATATTTATGCAGACTGGTGAACTCTATCATAACATAGTATCGGCATCCCCTACTAAATCTGTAGAACGTTTTGGTTCCACAAACAAGGGAGAATAGTTTATACATATAAACATTGCTTTTGACACTAATTTACGGGCGGAACACATTTCTTTAGAACAAGATAGGAATATTCTTACTAGCGAAATGATTGTCACGCACAAGCATATTTAGCGACAGTCTGCGGCATATGGAGCGAGAAATATAATCACTTTTTTGATTTGGAGCAATATGAGGCCAAGGCATGATTGTTGCCTGTCAGGCGACATACTTAGTCCATTGACAAGCTGATGGTAACTTTCAGTTGTCTTGCAAATCTTTCAGGAATTTCGGTACTTCTATTTTCCATGGCATGTGCCAGTGTGTGTGCGTGGGGGGGGATTGAGCGTTCAACAGTTAAAAACCGCCATAAGATTTAATTAAAAAAATCCATAAAATTTAATATCAAAATGTATATTCATTACAATTGAATATCGATACTAGATTTCAATGTTGTATTTCGTAATGCCTTACTATATGTCTGTGTATTGCTTTCGATGGGTTTTTCATGGTACGCACAACACTAACAAAATATGCCCTTGGCGGATTCAAAACAACAGTCTGTAAATATATTTCTCTTGATGCAATAACAATTGAGAATTTCGTGGACAGTGAGTCGGTAAAGATAATCATGTAGTGTTAAAACGGGCAACACATAGAACGCCAAAATTTGAGACCACACGAATAGAACTGATGACTGATTTCTTCAATGTCATACTGTTATACTCTTAATACACCAATCTTTAATGCAGATAATACACATTATTGTTCATTATTGAAATAGATATTCTTATCGTAAAATATATCATTACCAAGGTATGAATCAGAGTATAAATCGTTATTCACATTATGTTTCATATCTTGATGTAAGTATTAGTATTTTGATAATGACACATATGTATAGTATAATATTTTGCTCATTTGTGTTCAATTGTAAAACCAAGTCATGCTTATTATGTCAGACTGCAATGCACTGTTCCTTTCAATTAAAAGGTTTATATCGGGCACAGTTTGTATCATACACAATAAAGATTTTGCGACCAAGTACCACAAACATAGCATCGTGTTTGTTCATTTTTCGACGAAGTGACTGCGCGTGACTGCACGTGGCGAGAAGTTTTCTGCGTCCGCAAGGTCGTTACAAATGAAATTGGACGCCAATTAAAACCTATTCAATTCGTATTGGTTATTTAATTAAGAAGTATTTAATACGAATGTGTACCATAGGCGACAGGAAGCAAATGTGTGTGTCCCTGTCTGTCGGACTGGAACATAATAAGATGTGTTTAGATAAGAACATCAGATAATTATAAATAGATTGACAGCAATTACAATTAAAACAAAATATATTAAGACATTAATTAAATATTTCGTGTAAACCAACAATTCACGAAAACAAACGATTAAACACAGTTAATTATCATAAATACTCATTGTGTTGAAAACAAAAGTTATTTACAATAAACCAATGGTGCTTCGATTTAAATAATTTTATTTGTTAAAAAACATATTTCATACAATTATAAACTACACAACTGGGCTGTTTGAACACTATGCCATCTTTAAAGAACAGATTGTGCGATTCCATACGCTTGTCATATGACATAAAGCAGTGACNTATAGTTACATAGTTATGATCATTAATAGGTATTGGCGGCCATCTTGGCGGCCATCTTGAAAAAAAACAACTTTCCGGAGGTCCGATTGTGGTAAACTTTTGATATGTTTTACCAGGTTCAACTAAAATACCTTTTGTAGCAATTTTTTGGTGGCTGAAGGTATTTTTTCATATATTGACCCTACTAAAATACTACATGCAATTTGCGGTTCAATTTCTCCCAGACAATTTATGAAAATTAAGCTGATTGATGCCCCATCTTCAAAGGAGAAAAAAATACTAAAAGCTGCCAGTACCATACTGTTATCAACCATTTTCATATGCTACTGGCATGCATCTTCCAAGATATATAGGTGTCGTTTTGCCCCCCTTACTGGTACACCCCACCTCAATTTTGGGTACTTGGCTGAAGGACTATAAATAAAACGTTCGTAAAATTAACTGATGTAGTGCGTTACTGTCAATATTATCACACTAATTACCCCTTTTACTTTTGATTTTGACAGTATACTGAAATATACGTTGAATGGCCTGCTTATTTATTACGTTCATATGTCTCACGGCCGGTTATCATGGGCGTCACCTCTTTTTTTGCGATGCATTAATAAATGAGCCAATGCTACTTCCGAGATAGCGCTAAGAACCGGATGTTTTGAAATTTCACGGATTATTCTACAGGGTGAGTAGGTTGTATATGTTATTTTTAAACATATTTCGCATTATTTAAAAAATCGGGCAATGTAGTGCGATTCAGCGAACATTTATTCATCCACAAATGTACATAAACATATAATTACAACCCATTTGTATACGTCATGACCTTTATAAGTTGTGGCACGATGAAGTTTTTAAAAGTAAATCGATGTATTTTGCCTGTGTGACGAGCAAATTATCTCCCAATGAAATCGCTAACTACATCAAACCATTGCTTTGAACATGTACAAGTTGTTGCATGTCCAAAAACTTTGGCTTCTTGTCCAATTTATAGATAATTTTGCATTCTTCCAAATGAGATGGAGCCAATGCCAATGAGGTGGCGCTAATGACAGGAGGTGGCGCCAGTCCACATTTTCAGTTATTTTAATTTTCGGTGCCGACCATACACTTTTTGTGTGTTCGATTTTTTTCTTAATTCGATCATAATGAAATACAATCGAAAAAAAATAAAGTCTTCATAATTATGAAGAAACATGTGTTGCAAAGAGATTTTGAAGATTTCTGTCATTGCATATACAATAAAACTGGAAAGTAACTTGAGTATAATAAAAAAGGGTTAACGAATAAAGACCGAGCTTTCCTAATTTTTGGGAGATGTTAGTGGGAACAAACGGCATATTTTAGCCTAATTAAGATTCGTTGACCTTGGCCTTTTCGCGAATAAAGCATTTGGAGTAGAGGACAAAACTCAATATCGGTGCTATACAATATACACTGAGCATGTAAAAGAACCAAGGGATCTATTCGCAAAAGAGCTAGGGTATCGCACCCGAATTCCTTGTATCTCAATTCGGTCTCTTCTGCTTGCTGTCTCTTCAGCAAAAACCAAAGGACCCCATTGGAAATAAGTGCTTGTACTTTCATGGGTTATCCTTGAATTCAAGGTCAAACGAAATACTACTACTACATAATTGATTGTTTTGTTTTGCTCGTTACATACTAATACTCGAGCATATACGTAAATATATACGAAAGTTTTTGTAGTAATCTTAAATTGTTTTTCGTTGGAATAACCTTTTTTATCTTTCACGTGCACATTTATTATTCCATGCTGTTGTTAAAAGGCCTCATTAAAATAATATTACTGTTGGTTCAATGTAAATGATACTTTCTTATAAATGTGTTGTCTTTATTCACTACCTTCAGAAATACCTTCGGAGATATTATTAGTAGTAGTACTAAACTTATTTTTATTTAAATTATATAGAGAGAGGGCATATCAACTGACACACATCGTTCTGGATAAAAACAAACAAACGACTGTTTATTGATTGAGCGTTGTTTTGTAATTTTTGTTATGGCGGGAAGCAGATTTAGGTTTTCAATTATATCTGTTACCAAACCACAATTTCGGTTTGACGAAAAAAATAAATACCGGAAATAACGTGCATATTTACCACAAGGGCCTTTAACCAAGTTGCATTAACCTACTTAAAGTACTTTTTGAATTATCGAAGCTTCCAGATTGTAGTTTTTACATATCTTATAACCACAGTCAACGAAATATCTGTCTTGCAAATGGAAATAACATGTATATGCCCCATAAGACTCTCTTTTCAAAAGGTTACAATATACTAAATAATCGAGTCATGAAGGGCTGTACTCTCTAAAATAAACATCATATTTTCCTCGAAGGCATGTTTTACACTTTAGGCTGTTGTTCTGGTTTTATCGTCTGGAGATATTGCTAGGGTAAGCATAGGTGTTCACTACTAAATCCCTGAAATAGGATAAAGTTAGAGATTAAAGTAAACAAGAGGACCATGATGGTCCTGGAGTCGCTCACCTATTTCACACGGCACCTGGTAACAAATTTATATATATAACTCCTTCATAAATTGTCCAATCGAAATGAAAATTGAGTGGACACACGTAGGGCATTGATAGATCATCCTGTAGTAATTGTGTGAAAATCCTCTTAGTAGTTTCAAAGGAGTTGTGATAACAAGATTTTCTCCCTATATCTTCTATATAGTTAGGCCATAACTCCTTCAAAAATTGTCCGATCAAAATGACAATCAGGTGGACACATCTAGGGTACCCATAGATCATCCTATTTGTGAAAGGAAATATCGTAGATACAGCGATATATCGATTTATGGGTGTTTGGTGCTATGACTCGCTTAAAATAAGTTATAAAAATACATTAACTCTTGGCTATTATGTTAAAATACCTAAATATAACTGCATTATTCTTAATTTGTTAGATGTAATGCACATGTACAGCGTAAATTAAAAAGTGTTATAAAAATAATGAAATTGTGTCATGATATAGTGGAATCTATAAAAAAACAAAGAATAGCCTGCTTTAGTACTTTTCAACCTGTGAGGTAATTAGATAAACGATACTCGATATTTCAAAATTGGAATTGATATCGTATCGGCAATTCATTGCATATCATTGATACAGCGATATCATCAAAATTGATAACAACCCTACTAAAAACATACCATGAACATATTATTGCAAGCATAACAAGTATGTATACTTTAGTGTTGTGAACATACTCTAAAAACATACCATAAACATACATGTATTATTGCAGACATAAAAAAGTATGTATACTTAAGCATACTGTAATGCGTTGATGAAAAACAATAAATCATTATCATGCAATACCCGAATAAAATATATAATCAAGAAGATTTTTTAAGGTTTTTACCATATATGGTCATGGCGGCCATCTTGGTTATGTGATCAATTTTTTTTTAACAATTCTTTTGTCCCATGACCTAGGGATGCTCAACATGAAATTTAGTTGAAATTGGCTCAATGGTTTAGTAGAAGAAGATGTTTACAAATTGTTTACAGACGGACGGACGGACGGACGCCGGACGCTGAGTGATCACAATAGCTCACCCCGAGCTATCGCTCAGGTGAGCTAA
>VMBQ01006263.1:0-19702 GCA_007657795.1 Dreissena rostriformis | reverse complement strand
TCTGGAGATATTGCAAGGGTAAGCATAGGTGTTCACTACAAAATCCCTGAAATAGGATAAAGTTAGAGATTAAA
Organism: Dreissena rostriformis; assembly: GCA_007657795.1. Taxonomy (NCBI): domain Eukaryota; kingdom Metazoa; phylum Mollusca; class Bivalvia; order Myida; family Dreissenidae; genus Dreissena; species Dreissena rostriformis. Next base: position 19,628 of record VMBQ01006263.1, on the reverse strand, counting down.
GTAAAAATTGGCACTGAAAAAAGGTTACAATCCACTAGAAAACGGCAGAAAAAAAGAAGGTGCAAAAACAGTCGATTTTGATTTGAGTCGAATTCTTTTTTGGTTTGAACATGACATATCTTTTTTATTGCTTAAATCGATTCAGATAAGAATGCCCGTTAAGAAAAGGTATGATTATGGGGGTCTCTATGTGCAAAATGTTGTATTTATTTTCGGTCAAAGTTGTCGCTTTTACATTGAAACATATAAGGAAACTATATAGTATATTTTGACCAAAACAGAGTTTTATTAACCTAATTTATGTCTGACAAAGCAACTGAAAGAACGTGCATATTCCCCGTATGACCCTCTATTAACAAACCAAGTTCAATCAAGAAGCTTAAGTACTTTTTCGGTTGTTGCAGGATCCACTTTTTCACTTATTTCTGTAACCATAGCAACTTGAGAAAAACCTGAAAAAAACATGGATATTCACCATTATGACCATCTCTCAACAGAGTGTCGACTGCAAAGGCTGCTGTGTCTGGGGACTTCCCAACTCTAACGTACCTTAGAGTAACTACTTGTTACATATTGCTTTGTCTGGGAAGAGATTTAGCCACGGGCATGTCATAGACTGAAAGCCATTCCAGATAAACTGCAGGGAATGTGTATACATCGCAACAGATCAGGCGTGTTTCCTTACTGCAATCTTTCAATGGAGGACTGCCCGCGTTAAATGAAAAACGATATAATACAATTGTGCATGTGAACAGCCGTTGGTGACGATTAGAGATGGAGCATCGTAAACAAGAGTAGGTAGGTAACCATTACCCTAGTTAGGCTTCTAATGCCTGTTATAACATTATTTTGTTATTCGTAACTAATGGATTTACCCCTAAATACAGCGCACCCACACCGAGTGACCCAATCAAACTGACGAACTATGGTTTACAGAACAAATGAAAAGTAAATTGTCTTGAATTGAAATACATTTAGTTAACACAAAAATTTTATTGTGTGTATGTTAATGAGATACTTGAAAGGGGCGTATCGGTGGTAGTTCCCCTAAATATAGATATGCATTAAAACTATTTATATATTTTCTTTTTTTAGGACTGATTATTACACGCCCGGTGCAATAGTGCCATGGGACAACTTTGTATTACTATACAAATAAATATTGTACAAGCGTTTATAAAAACAGGACCTTTGCGTAAAGCAACCATTTCATACATACTTTTTGAAAGGTAATGTTATTCTAAAAATAAAATACCGCATTTACCATCGATATGCCTTCTTAATTATTAGTTGTGCTGTATACAAATAATGAAAAGCCAGACAAATGAAAGTCTGTTATGAAAGGCAAGACATCAGCTCCATTTGTGTTTATATCACAAAGTTCAAGAGCATTAACCTTTTATGTACGGGATGTGTCGTAATTGTACCGCTTTCAATCCACGTTTTGGCTTATAACTCTTCACTTAAATGGTAATCTTAACATGTATAGCGCTAAATGATTTATTTGTCACTGAAACTCGTAGACGTTATATCGATTTAAAAATCGACTAGACTTAAATAACTTCACCGTGGACGGAAGTAGTTAAGCGAGGTGATTAGATCGGGGATATTTCAATTGGCCAGCGTACATTTGTTTCGTAAGTTAATAGAATGTAATCTCCTATTTTTATTATCTTATTTAGAAAAATATATCTAACATGAACTAACCATTTACTAATATCAACTGCGGATGTATATTTCCAACCCATCGCATAACTTTACTGCTCTGTTTGAAGGTTTTTGAAATCGAAAGTGCATGCATTTTAATATACAACCTATCCGTCTAACTATATGTGTGTTTGCTTGCGCCTTGTGTCCAAGATAAATGTGGACTTATATCACAATTGATTCGTCGTGGCAGTAGACTATTAATTATAATAGCAAACTAATTGATAATTCGTCGATTTAATGAAAAAACTAGTCGAATGGATCTTGAAATCGAAAGTGCAAGACATTTAAATACCGTTAAAAACTACATAACCTTCACACTGTAACTTTGCATTAGTTTATAAACAGTTGTATCTTTTGGGAAACATAGAGCTATTTCTGTCTTGTTAAAATCACGTTCTTTTTGACGATATCTTAAGATTGATAGATGCACATAATATCATTAATACGCATACAAACGTGTGTTAATTTTTTTCGAACAATAGAACGGATCCCCGCTTGGTTTTTGCAAAAGCAATTTACAAACAAACATACACGCACATGTATATTATTGTGACACTGAAAGTAGTTTACCACTAGGTTCATTGAAACGACCAGGACCATGCTGTCTAGACCCGTTTGATAAAACACCGTTCTATTTCAGTGTTACCAAGGTACACATAGGTCTATTATGAAGAGAGTATATATAGTCTCTAAGACCTTTGAATATTCATTTACATGTGCGTATATATTCTTAATTGATTCGTAATATCTTATTCGATATTATGATTTAAAGCTCGAAGTTACTGTTATGCTGATGTTTTATGGGATTTTATCCGAACGTAGACTCTTATTAACACATTAAAAAACATGGATTTTTACCTTTCATTTTGCCTTCTTAATTCTTTAACATAATCGCATCTTTGAGAATTAAAACTTCTATTTACTTCCAGTATTTTTCAAATGGCAGAAGGAGGCGTCGGATGTACAGAGTCAGAGACTGGACACAGCAGCATGTACAGTTGTCACTCACGGGTAAGTTGGATACTGAAAGCGTTCTCAGACACAGCAGTCTGTACAGTCGTCACTCACGGGTAAGTCAGAGACTGAAAGCGTTCTCAGACACAGCAGCCTGTACAGTCGTTACTCACGGGTAAGTCAGAGACTGAAAGCGTTCTCAGACACAGCAGCCTATACAGTCGTTGCTCACGGGTATGTCAGAGACTGAAAGCGTTCTCAGACAAAGCAGCCTGTACAGTCGTCACTCACGGGTAAGTCAGAGACTGAAAGCGTTTTCAGACAAAGCAGCCTGTACAGTCGTCACTCACGGGTAAGTCAGAGACTAAAAGCGTTATCAGACACAGCATCCTGTACAGTCGGCACTCACGGGTAAGTCAGAGACTGAAAGCGTTCACAGATACAACAGTCTGTACAGTCGTCACTCTCGGGTTAGTCAGAGACAGATAGCGTTCTCAGACACAGCATCCTGTACAGCCGTCACTCTCTGGTTAGTCAGAGACTAAAAACGTTCTCAGACACAACAGCCTGTACAGTCGTCAATCTCGGGTTAGTCAGAGACTGAGATTATTCCTAGACATAACAGCCTGTATAGTCGTCAATCTCGGGTTAGTCAGAGACTAAAAGCGTTCGCAGACACAACAGCCTGTACAGTCGTCACTCTCGGGGCAGTCAGAGACTGGAAGCGTTCTCAGACACAGCAGCCTATACAGTCGTCACTCTCGGGTCAGTCACAGACTGGAAGCGTTCTCAGACACAGCAGCCTGTACAGTCGTCACTCTCGGGTAAGTCAGAGACTAAAAGCATTTCCACACACATTTATAAGACACTGGATAGAGCCGCAAGTACCGTCAAAACAATTTGGTAAGTTAGAGACAAGAAGCGTTCCCAAATACACCAGTCATTATAGTATTCGATTTCCGCAAAGTCAGAAACTGAAAGAGTTCATAGACATAGCAGCCTGTACAATCGTAACTCCCGGGTAAGTTAGAGGCTGAATACAGCAGCCTGTACTGGCGTCTCTCTAAGGTAGCATGACACAACAGTCTGTGTAGATGTCACTTTCGGGTAAGTCAGAGACTGGAAACGTTCCAGACACAGCAGTTTGTACATTCGTCTCATGTGGGTTAGTCATAGACTTGAAGCGATCTCGGACACAGGTCATAGACTTGAAGCGATCTCGGACACAGCAACGTGTACAGTCGTCATTCTCGGGTAAGTCAGAGACTGAATGTGTTTTGGCACACGGCAGTCTATTAAGCTGTCACCCTGATAAGTAAGATACTGGAAGACATAGAAGCTAATACAGTTGTCACTCTCAGATTAGTCGGAGACTTAACGCGTTCAACGACACAGCAGAATCTACTGTCGTCACTCTCAGGTTAATCAGAGACTGAAAGCGTTCCCAGACAGTGCATCTTGTATATTTGTCACTCTCAGGTAAGTCAGAGACTAAAAGTGTTCCCAGACACAACAGCAGTCTGTATAATCGTCACTCTTATGCTATTATGCACGTAATGTGTATGTTTTGAATAAAGAACGCTTTTTTTTCAGAATCACCTACCTTTAAACAAAGTACATACATGCGTTGTATCAGTGACGTTACTGATTCATTTGTGTATCATTTACTTCATTATTATGAGCGAATAACGTCATATTAATTTGTTTAAATCAAAGAACCAATATGACATGGCGTAAGAGCAAACATACCTTTACAAACTCATCATATTATGTTCGATCTCTGCCTGGACACATAAGTTGTATGGGGATTGGTTATGAAATCCGTTCTACGGTCATTGTCCCCAACCTCTCATTCAAGTGCTTTTTGTGAATGACATAAAATGTACACTTATTAATTGTAAAACAGTTTACCCAGGGATAGTGAGAGTTGGTAAAAAAAAAACGCTGTGTCTGTTAACGCTACTTATGTAAATTATTATTAATATATGTACACAAATACACAAAGTGAAACAAAATAATACTAAAATGATAAATATTTTTATTTGTTCTCGAACTATTTCTTGATTTAATAATTAAACAATTAGTTTAATTATATATCAGTAGGCTTTATGCTCCCTTAATAATAACACAAAACTAAAATTTATTTGAAAGCATATCATTGCGAACGTGTACATTTTTTATATGTGCTTATAGTTTAAATAAAAAAAATGGCGCATCTAAAACTGTCTTAAAGATTGTGTTTTGGTGTTTTCAGAATTTTGTGGAAAGCGTGTCCATAGAGATATGTACTTTAATGACCCGTTGGGGGTACGGCGATGAGATCAGAAGATTTCGAATTGAAAAGTTCAGGGAGATTGATAGGCTGGGGAATGCACTACTGAATAAGTTTACTTTAATCACGGGTGGCAGCAAAGGAGAGGGGCTGACCTGCTTTTTAGAAAATGACGTGGATACTTTATACGTGCTGAACGGCGTCCTCTGCGTGGAAGCTGGTATCAATCTTCGCACCTTAGCAGGCAACGTATATATGTTCAGGATGGATACACGCGTATATCCAGGGTACTGCGTACTGTTATTACAAGAAAAACTAGCAAATTCACGTTTTGAAATGATTGACGATGCTCTGTGTGATAATGGATACGGAGACACTCTATTAAGTAGTAGTTTATTGCTAGATAATACGTCGAATGTTTCCCGTACATATACACATTCAAGACGCGTGCAACATGAAGTTGCAGGGCCGTCGATACCGGAGACAATTGGAGGTGTTATTCATATGGACACAGTACTCGCACTACGCTGTCATTGTCCCAGCATCCTACAAAGGTGGGCTGCCAGACCCCGCCATTGGCCGACGCCACTCATAGTTCAAACAGTCGTATCATTAGGAGCCTATGTAACCCCGGTTGGGTTTAAGAAAAGTGAATTCAAACACATGGAGTGGAGGATTTGTTTCAGCACAGTTGAGACAGAACTGGTAAACAACCTAAATGGCACACAAGCGAAAGTCTATGTTATGCTCAAAATGATCCTCAAGGAAATACTGAAGCCAATTAATAAAGAAATAACCACGTACGCGCTAAAAAACATCATATTATGGCAGGCTGAAAGAAACCCACAGTCTAACTTTCAAGAACGCAGTTTTTTTCACTGGCTGCATGACGGACTGAGAGAGCTTAGGACTGCTATTAAGAAAAAACAATTGTCCAATTACATGATTCCAGATAGGAATTTAATGGAAGCCTGTGGATTGCATGATAAGCAGCATTGTAAATGGGTGGGAGATATTTCGGAAATGCTAGAGGAAGGTCCCAGGGTAATATTGAGATTAGAGAAGATACGAAAGGCCATTGTCGCTTCACCAGAGCCAATGCTATGGTTCAGCAAGAAAAGGATGGAGCTGGAGATACTTCATCTGGAGTTGCTTAACAGAGCCGGGCAATGTATGGATGAGAATGCGGAAGTGGATGACCCGGATTTCATTATAAGTGCGATAGAGAGACGCACTCGAGAGATATTGATAGAGGTGGCAAAACGAATGCAACGTGAGGGCTGTTCTGGATTTCGTCTGTCTGATATTTTCAAAAGAATACTAAAGTGAATAGAGCTACGTATTGTGCATACGTATTAGGGCTTCATGTACAATTATATAGTCACTGCTGTAAACTGTTTTATATAAAAACTGTTAAGAATGAAACAGTATACTTGTAAAATGTTATGGGTGATAACTATTCATTGTTTACTTAAATGTTATTCAAATGGATTAACTCAAAACGGTTTGTTCAGGTATACATCGGTAATTGTGTTTTGTTATATTTCCAAAACAATTATGTTATAAGATTTAATATGGACACTCAGGTTTGCTTATTAAAATGTATTTGTTACCACACACGAAATGCTTATTTTGGGGATAATTTTTCGTTGGAGGTTATCAAATTAACAAGGAACATAATTTACTAAATTAGTTTCATTTATCTTTAATTTGCACCACCTCCTGTTCATAGCGCCACCACCTTCGCATTTGCTCCTCCTTAAATGGATTTGTTTCGTCATAAAGACAAAATCATCGATTCGTTGGTTAAAAACTGCACCAGGTCATACTGTATACATGTCCTCACGTTTCCCAGTTGGTGATGATTGTGTTTTTATGTGCGTTAATGACTGAATTAATCTTCTTTGAATAGCACTATATTGGCCGATTTAAAAATAATGGCGAGATATATTGAATTAAAAAAAAACATAACCCAATCACTTAATAGATGTTAACAATATTTAAAAAAACATAAGGTACCGCTGAAGCACTTTTGTTTCGCGTATTAACGGCCTTGTTACTTGTTTCCACGACTTTTAACTTAGCTAACGTGGTAGGCATCATGAAACTTTGTGTCGCGCACACGAATTAGGCACTTTGAGCTTTCGTCACATTCGATTTCATCGGTCAAATATAAGAAATAAACACACACCACTTTGTCCGGAGAATGACTATGTCCAGCAAACACCGACTTCCAGAATAAATTATGAATAGAAGTAACGCGCATTGTAATTTTGCATGTCGCTTCAAAGGACATGATACCAAGGTCCACATTCAAGTTCACATTTATATAAAAAATAAATAATGATAATACAAATTAAACAGAAACTCCTTAAACCTTGTCTGGCAATGATGAATTGTCACATCAATTGGAAGATGTGATGAGTCTAATGTGTCATACGCACGACTCTGGAGACTAGGAGAAGCACGAGGTCCTAATTCAAGGTCAAATAGATTTTCAAATAACTTGGTAGAATTTCAAAATCGTTTATTTGTAATTCCATTTTTTATTGCCATCGTTATCATAATACACTTTGCATATAACATCATATGTCAAATATACATACGAAAGTAAATAGTTTCACAATGTTTTTCTAAATATTAATGGTACATCACATTTATTGAAGGCTATGGTTGGTGTGGATAAAGAAATCAACCACTTACACTTATCTGGAGAAATCGATTGTAAATGGATTTGCAGATATTGCATGACGGATTGTTGTGCGCTGGAACCTTTTCCATAGGTCATAAAATTGTGTTATTGTCACACTTTAATGTCATAGACAAACCCATCATCCTGAACACCACTTTGTTAAGTATAACCTGTACATGGCAGAAGTTACACGAATACCGAGCAGTACGATCAAGTGCCAAGACAGATACAAAAGTCACACTTCAAACAATATATTGTAGAGCACATATTTTGTTTCAGAAAGTAACTTGGACAATATAAAAAGCATATTGAGACGGAGTTACGCGCACAAGAACCAGGTCCAGTATGAGGGCAAATTCCAAAATCAAATATGAGTAATTAATGATTTTTATACTTTTCCCTATTTTTACCTCAAAAGCTTTATGAAGTTTCATTGAATTCGTTGTTTGTTGGGACTTAACATTATGACTCGATGATGATTTATTAATTACAAAATGTAAAAACTTGACCCTGTTTTTGGTTTTTAATTATTTATTATGTTATTTTTTAATACATATTTTATATAAACAAAGTATATCACAAGTTATAGTACATTGCAATCTATCTGCCGATTTGTATTCGTACTGCAATTAAAAAAACAACAACGATTATTTAAGTTATCCTTTGGCACAAATGTGAAGAAGTATACATTAAGTTACAATATTTACCTGTACATTTTATTGAATTGCCTTTGAATTATGTATTTTATGTAGTTTAGGGTACATTTATATGATTTCGGTAATTCGTGCCGCCGTCGAAAGTGCATGCATTTTAATATATAACCTAATCGTGTATGTGTGTTTGCTTTTGACTATGAATTTCATATTAAATTCCTTCTGGTCTACCACCAGACTTGAGTCTCACTTTAACGCATACTATCGATAAAGATAACGTTGGAAAACAATAAAATATTCACAGAGAAGGAACAAGCATTCGGTGAGCGCGATACCATGGCGTTGTAAGTACTTTCATTGCTTTATCTTTACTTTGACTTTACTAATGTAATGTTTAACATAATACTTGTTGGTGTTTAATTGAATATTAACAAAGAAGGACAAATGAAAGTCTATTATTCAACGTACGTTTTTTTTTTTTAAATTATTGTGTATACATTTAAAATACACAATAAGTGATCTGATATTCATATGTTATTACAAAAATACTCATACTATAAACAAATATGTTGGTGAAAACGACAAAGAACAGTTACTATGTGTATCAAATATTACGAAAATACTTTTTTTTATGGAATTTTGTTGATGCGTACTCTGTATGTACTTTCAAACAAAAATACTGTTAAAACATTGTAAGGAAATATGCGAAAAGAATTACCGAACTCGCACGCAACTAACGCACTATGCTTGCAATCTACACTTAAGATACATGCCTCGTTTTAATTGTTATTTGTCTGCGTGTTGTTTTTCTCTATATTCTAGCGTAAATGTATCTTCCATTTATTCACTTCCGGTGTTATATCGGGAATTATGATCTGCATTTTCGATCAAAATTATTTTGATCTTTGTCTGCGTTTAAAAAGCTATGTTCACCTCGTGTGTGATTTATTCCGTCCATTTAAACTCTTTTCTTTTTTTTAAATAATTGTCATTTAATCTCTTCTTTCATATCGAATGCGATTTTTTTAAATAGGACTTCATATGTTCAATTCAGCGTTTCCCGTCAATTTTACGTAATTTCTCTTCATATTGACACAATTTGTATTGCGTCTGGTATGCCTGTTTATTTGATCATTTTCTGATAATTTATTTAAATATCATATGCGTTTCATGCGTTTAAATAATACGTTTTAAGATTGTGTTGGCGTTTATGCCTCGTGTTTCTTTTATAATGATCAAATATTCGTGCCGTTTTCTAATGCTTTTTTTGTATCGTATTCTGTGTTGTGAAGATTTTACTTGGCATGGTAAGCGGTTTCTTCATGTATGTTTTATAATAAATATTCATAGAGTGTGTCTTATATTTAACATACGTATTTGTATTTTACTGTTGGTATTTTATAAAAATCATTTTAACAGAACACAACGAATATAGGACAAAAGCTCACCATGAATTTATCCGTCAAATCCGATGAGTGGAGGGGGTGGACAAAAGTTTTACAGTGAATAACCCCTGACAAAAGCTCATCCGTCTTTCTTTAAACCCGGAACCGTTTCAACCGGATTTGTTTCATGTTTAAATGATTTTATTCATGTCGTATTATATGTATTAACGATCAATTTACAGAGACACATGCATGCATATACTTATGTTACCATACGACTTTACACAAAGTGCATTTTTACAACACAATTATAATTCTAAATCCAATATGCAAATTACAAAGACATACTTAATCCAGTAAACACAAATTGCAAGTTTCATATAAACTGATGGTTGCTAGGTAAACCGCATTTTTTTTAAAATGTACTTATCAATTTAATTTAGAATGAGATTTGCTGGTGTGACAACAGTTGTTTTTGTATTAATAAAATTATAAATTACATAATGGTCTACTAACTGTAAAAAAACTCCTTTACTTTGATTCACTTGTTGTATTTCAACCGGAAATAAGCTCGCCCTTGAAACGATAATGGAATTTATGTGCGCGTGTAAAGATTTCAACGTGCATTAAATAATGAACACAATAAGTGCACATGTTTTACATTAAAATCTATATTGACATGGTCCCTAATAATAAATGTAAAGTAATCTTACCACCGCCGTGAGGAAAAGCATGTATTTGCATGGGCATCGGAGAAAGATCCGACGATTATGATAACCAGACAGCACGATGACAATACATCGACACTACGAAATCACAATGGTATCGTGATATCAGGACATTCCGATGACGATAATGCGACAGAACACGAGCTTACATCTAATTATCATAGTGTCATATTAGCATGTATTCGTCATCGTAATGTCGAGTATCGACTTTAAAACAAATGGCAGCTGGATCCCGTACCAAAGCGGGCACTTTTACTTGATGGTATTATATAAAATACTACTTCACATAAGAGAATCTACGATTATGATTACACGAAAATACGATGGCGATACTTCGGTAGTACATTGGTTATACAACAAAATTATATCGCATTAAAGTTATCATAGTATCGTGCCTTCTTTTTCGTACTGTCGCGTTATCATCATCGTACTGCCGCTTTATTATCATCATCAGCATCATCATCATCGTGCATTTTACTGATTTTTTAAAACATAAATTCCTAAACTGATTTAAACACATTAGGCTGCGTACATGATTTGTTGCAGAATAAACTACACTTCTCGTTCTTCTTTTCCTATGTAACATAACAAGCCGCGGATCTTGGTGAAATGTATATAACACATGGTTTCAATCCTTTCTTGACAATTTGATAACCGCATGTTGTGTTAAAACAGTTATTATACACAGTGTTAAAATGGGGGGACACATGTTTAGTTCTGACATGTGCATTAGCAAGGGGATTATTTTGACAATAAGTTTCCCGCTTATAATCCTAGAGAGTTATAACCATAAAAATGTCAACGGTGGATGACACACACTTCACCAGCACTGACGTTAACATTGTATAACCAGTAACACATCTGATTAATGGAATTTCCCGATAACATCACGCGAATGCAATATATCAATAGTTTCAGTAAACACTCATGTTTTTGAAGCACCGTAATAACACTCAACAAACCTTAAAACTATTTCCTTAAACACTAGAAGCAACAATGTACCAGGCCTAACAGCTTAGACAATATAACCAAGAACATATAAATCACGGAACGAATAAACAGAAAACATTCGTTAATATTTACACAAACTTATTTCAAAATGATTGTTGTAAATATTGTTCCGTTGGTAAATAAGTGTTCCCTTAAATATCTTTTGTCGGTAGAGAAGATATTTATTAAATCATCCAGTATAAAAAAGTAGTTGGAGGAATATTTTGGGACATTTCCTAATAGTAAATCTCATATTGAACTAAGTTTCGGATACTCCTTATACCCCGAGGGAGCTGAAAAGCATATATTATTATTTAAAATGTGATGTAAGTGGCGGGTGTGAATGCACTTACTTTTGTACCTACAGTTGATTTTTAAAGTCTAATTATTAACAAGATGAAGCGCTCACCTGAGTTCAAGGTAAACAATTTGCATATATACATTTAAACCTCTTTCTTCACCGGGGGAGGGGGACATTGGCTTATTTGGACATATGTTTTATTCTATGTCAATATTATATGAAACATTCACATCGTTCGTTGTTTTCTTGTCAGCCATTTGAAGCCATTTTGATTGTTGTTGTACTTTATGTCTGAATAGCGGAAAGGAAAGTGTTCTTGCAGAGATTACATCTTTTTAGGTAAATAAATATAGAAAGAAGATATCTTTTTAGGTAAACTTATATAAAAGGAATACATCATTCTAGGTGAATAAATTAAGAACGTTTTTTTACGACAAAAAGTCAGAACAAAATAACGTAGCAAACGTGTTCACTTTGACCGAGGTTTTGGTCAGTGGCAACATCCGCGATCATGTAACAAGCTTGTTCACTATTTTCTTTGCTACTAGAAAAAAAACTACGTAAATATTTATTTTTTAATCGAATGAAAACTAGACGCATTATTTTCGTGATGCATGTATCTGTCATTTTCGCACCGGGTCATACACAACAAGATAATGACGTCAATGTGTATGGATGCCCAAGTCTTCGCATAAATTAGACCGGCAACCAATACGAAAAGAGAGAATTGATTAAAAACTGCACCGTGCAGTGTGCAAGTAATTGTTTACCAGCCCTCAATATAAAGTTGCTTTCCCCAATGTGTGTTTATAATTTTACAGTTTGAATACATCGTTATTTTCCGCCAACAGCCTCAAACAAAATAAACTGTCACCCGTATTTCGAAACGTTCGTATTTGATCAAATCATATACAATTGTCTCTAAGTTCAAAATAGTCGGGTGTGCTTTTTACGGGCTCACAATCAATGGATGAGATAATCTCGTCACATTCTATTAGACCGGTTAGTAGCTTTTACATGGAAATTGCATTTATTGTTTGTATATGGGTTGCGTGTGTTGTTTGTAATATTATTTATTGATCATTCTTTTTTATATCTCCTGGCATTGAACATGTAGATGTAATATTTGAGTAGCTTTAAAGATTATTCCAATTTATAAGTATATGCCTTATTAATACTGCAGGATGGTACTACGTCTGCCGTTGTCCGTTGCTCATAGACCCTCTTTTGACGAGTTTCAAAACTCATTCGCAGTATTTGCGTATGTAGGATGTTTTTTTTTTATTTCAAATGTTGTCTGTCTATTTAATGACATGACCAATAAAAACTAATCGAGGTTTTTGTTGATTAAAGTGTGTACATTTTGTAGTTTTGGTGCTTTCTCTTGAACGGGAACATGTTTTTTTTTTATATAAGGACACGTGCAGTTGCTTTTTTGCTTACGAACATAAACCCAAATACATTATAGAGTGAACAGAGTTTACTGGCGACCGATTTGAAAATATAATAACACTCAAATAAAAATAAGTTATTTTTTTTTACTAGGATGATAGGTTGATGCAACCGATCATTCGGGGGATATTATACTTTGGTGAACACCATTAAGCTATGCAGAACAGGTTCTGCTTACAACTATTGTGTCCTGGTAAAACTTACTTATCATTAACATTGCATTATGGACACAGTGCTGTTTATAAAATTCGAAATGATTAAAATACTGCATGTATATGTATAAACTTAAACCGGAACTCACATATTGCCTCTGTTGGTTAACAATTGAATTAAATGTATACACATTATTAACAAAGATAATGCACATCATGCTATGTTTGTTATATTTATTTCATGTTCTTAAAGCGCGTTATCAAATAATCGATCGATGTACATAAATAAGCGTATGCAAGTTAAGGTTGTGTTTTTTAAACTGTCGAACAATAGCACATTGGAATCCGCGCATGTTTTTGCGATATCAATTTTGATTTATCCAACTCAGACTTTTATTTATACATGTATATAGTAACATTGTTAGTAGTTTTATCATCAGGTTCATTGAGACGACCAGGACTTTGCTGTCTAGACCCGTTTGATGAAACATCATTCTATTTTAGATGTCCATAAGTGCATAAGCCAATTACAAGCTTAGGGGAGAAAGGTCTCATAAACGTTTGGATATTCAGGTAAATTTGTGAATACTATGGTGCTTTATAATATGCCTAGCAACATACTTATCTACGGATCGGTTTGAACATTTTTGGTAATGTTTAATGCGGCGAGGTTATCCGAATTTATACACTGATAAAACAAATAAATTCAAACATAACACAATATAAAAGTATATAATATATGTTCGTGTAACTAATTTTATTTAATCGTGTCTTTGACAATTATAACTTCCATTAAATTCCAGCATTTTACAAATGGCAGAGGGAGGCATAGGGTGTAAGGAGACAGAGACTGGATACATTATCCTGTACAGTCGTCAATCTCAGGTAAGTCAGGGACTTGCAGCTTTCCCGAACACAGCAGTCCTACAGTCGTCAATCTCAGGTAAGTCAGGGACTTGCAGCTTTCCCGAACACAGCAGTCCTACAGTCGTCACTCATATGTAAGTCAGGGACTTGCAGCTTTCCCGAACACAGCAGTCCTACAGTCGTCACTCATATGTAAGTCAGGGACTTGCAGCTTTCCCGAACACAGCAGTCCTACAGTCGTCACTCATATGTAAGTCAGGGACTTGCAGCTTTCCCGAACACAGCAGTCCTACAGTCGTCACTCATATGTAAGTCAGGGACTTGCAGCTTTCCCGAACACAGCAGTCCTACAGTCGTCACTCATATGTAAGTCAGGGACTTGCAGCTTTCCCGAACACAGCAGTCCTACAGTCGTCACTCATATGTAAGTCAGGGACTTGCAGCTTTCCCGAACACAGCAGTCCTACAGTCGTCACTCATATGTAAGTCAGGGACTTGCAGCTTTCCCGAACACAGCAGTCCTACAGTCGTCACTCATATGTAAGTCAGGGACTTGCAGCTTTCCCGAACACAGCAGTCCTACAGTCGTCACTCATATGTAAGTCAGGGACTTGCAGCTTTCCCGAACACAGCAGTCCTACAGTCGTCACTCATATGTAAGTCAGGGACTTGCAGCTTTCCCGAACACAGCAGTCCTACAGTCGTCACTCATATGTAAGTCAGGGACTTGCAGCTTTCCCGAACACAGCAGTCCTACAGTCGTCACTCATATGTAAGTCAGGGACTTGCAGCTTTCCCGAACACAGCAGTCCTACAGTCGTCACTCATATGTAAGTCAGGGACTTGCAGCTTTCCCGAACACAGCAGTCCTACAGTCGTCACTCATATGTAAGTCAGGGACTTGCAGCTTTCCCGAACACAGCAGTCCTACAGTCGTCACTCATATGTAAGTCAGGGACTTGCAGCTTTCCCGAACACAGCAGTCCTACAGTCGTCACTCATATGTAAGTCAGGGACTTGCAGCTTTCCCGAACACAGCAGTCCTACAGTCGTCACTCATATGTAAGTCAGGGACTTGCAGCTTTCCCGAACACAGCAGTCCTACAGTCGTCACTCATATGTAAGTCAGGGACTTGCAGCTTTCCCGAACACAGCAGTCCTACAGTCGTCACTCATATGTAAGTCAGGGACTTGCAGCTTTCCCGAACACAGCAGTCCTACAGTCGTCACTCATATGTAAGTCAGGGACTTGCAGCTTTCCCGAACACAGCAGTCCTACAGTCGTCACTCATATGTAAGTCAGGGACTTGCAGCTTTCCCGAACACAGCAGTCCTACAGTCGTCACTCATATGTAAGTCAGGGACTTGCAGCTTTCCCGAACACAGCAGTCCTACAGTCGTCACTCATATGTAAGTCAGGGACTTGCAGCTTTCCCGAACACAGCAGTCCTACAGTCGTCACTCATATGTAAGTCAGGGACTTGCAGCTTTCCCGAACACAGCAGTCCTACAGTCGTCACTCATATGTAAGTCAGGGACTTGCAGCTTTCCCGAACACAGCAGTCCTACAGTCGTCACTCATATGTAAGTCAGGGACTTGCAGCTTTCCCGAACACAGCAGTCCTACAGTCGTCACTCATATGTAAGTCAGGGACTTGCAGCTTTCCCGAACACAGCAGTCCTACAGTCGTCACTCATATGTAAGTCAGGGACTTGCAGCTTTCCCGAACACAGCAGTCCTACAGTCGTCACTCATATGTAAGTCAGGGACTTGCAGCTTTCCCGAACACAGCAGTCCTACAGTCGTCACTCATATGTAAGTCAGGGACTTGCAGCTTTCCCGAACACAGCAGTCCTACAGTCGTCACTCATATGTAAGTCAGGGACTTGCAGCTTTCCCGAACACAGCAGTCCTACAGTCGTCACTCATATGTAAGTCAGGGACTTGCAGCTTTCCCGAACACAGCAGTCCTACAGTCGTCACTCATATGTAAGTCAGGGACTTGCAGCTTTCCCGAACACAGCAGTCCTACAGTCGTCACTCATATGTAAGTCAGGGACTTGCAGCTTTCCCGAACACAGCAGTCCTACAGTCGTCACTCATATGTAAGTCAGGGACTTGCAGCTTTCCCGAACACAGCAGTCCTACAGTCGTCACTCATATGTAAGTCAGGGACTTGCAGCTTTCCCGAACACAGCAGTCCTACAGTCGTCACTCATATGTAAGTCAGGGACTTGCAGCTTTCCCGAACACAGCAGTCCTACAGTCGTCACTCATATGTAAGTCAGGGACTTGCAGCTTTCCCGAACACAGCAGTCCTACAGTCGTCACTCATATGTAAGTCAGGGACTTGCAGCTTTCCCGAACACAGCAGTCCTACAGTCGTCACTCATATGTAAGTCAGGGACTTGCAGCTTTCCCGAACACAGCAGTCCTACAGTCGTCACTCATATGTAAGTCAGGGACTTGCAGCTTTCCCGAACACAGCAGTCCTACAGTCGTCACTCATATGTAAGTCAGGGACTTGCAGCTTTCCCGAACACAGCAGTCCTACAGTCGTCACTCATATGTAAGTCAGGGACTTGCAGCTTTCCCGAACACAGCAGTCCTACAGTCNAAAAAAAAAAAAAAAAAAAAAAAAAAAAAAAAACAACAACAACATAAATACATGTCATTATGGTTTGAATCAAATAAAATTGTGCATTGTAAACCGACTTGAAGATCGTGTTATTTTGTTTTCAGAATCATGTCGAAAGTTTGTCCGTGGAGATCTGCAGTATAATGACGCGGCTTGGGTACGGCGAGGAGATCAGACGGTTGCGCGTTGAAAAGTATAGGGAGAATGACAGACTTGTGAATGCACTACAAGGTGATTTCACAAGAATCACAGCTGGCAGCAAGGCAGAGGGCCTTACCTGCTTTTTAGAAAGTGACATGGATATTCTATACCTGCTTAAAGGTTTCCTCTGCGTGGAACCTGGTATCAATCTTCACAAAATAGAAAACGACGTAGATGTCTTTAGGATGGATACACGTGTATATCCAGGACACTGCATACTTTTACTAGAGAAACTAGCACATACAGGTATTAATGTACATTGTGTAACTCAAAATGCTCTGTGTGAAAATGAATACGGAGACGTTCTATTAAGTAGTAGTTTGTTTTTAAAAGAATGGTTGAAAGTTTCACGTTCACTTGAAAAACCAAGATGCGTGCAACATGACCTCGCGGGGCCCTCGATACCGTCGTGCATGGAAGGGGTTTTTCAACGAGACATGGTATTCTCACTCCGTTGTCACTGCCCCAACATCCTACAAAGATGGGCTGCTAGAAAACGCCATTGGCCGTCACCAGTCATAGTTCAGAAAGTTGTATCACTAGGAGCCTATCTAACCCCTATAGGATTTAAGGAAAGTGAAAACAAGGACATGGAGTGGAGGATTTGCTTTAACACCGGCGAGGCAGAACTTGTCAACAACCTTAATGGAACACAAGCGAAAGTATATGTTATTCTCAAAAAGATCATGAAAGAAATACTGAAGCCAAATAAAAAAGAAATAACATCGTACGTGCTAAAAAACATCATATTATGGCAAGCTGAAACCAACCCACAGTCGATGTTTCAAGAAAAAGGTTTTTTTCACTGGCTGCATGACGGACTGAGGGAGCTAAGAACTGCTATTGAGAAAAAACAACTCGCATATTACATGATTCCAGGCAGAAATTTAATGGCAGCCTGTGGATTGCATAATAACCAGCAGCGCAAATGGATAGCAGATATAACGGACATGCTAGAGGAAGGTCCACGGGTAGTAATGAGATTGGAACAGATACGAAAGGCCATTGTCGCGACGCCAGAGCCGATGCTGTGGTTCATCAACAAAAGGACAGAGCTGGAGATTCTTTTCCTGGAGAGGTTGAACAGAGTCGCGCAATGTATGGATGAGAACGGGAAGGTGGATGAGTCGGATTGCATCCTGAAGGCGATAATGAGCCGAATGGTAGAGATAGCTTTAGAGTTGGAGCACCGAATGCTTTTGGAGGGCAGTTCTGGAAATGATCTGCCTTTTTATAAAAGAATACTAATGTAATAATGAATTAAACTACTTATTGCCCATGCGTATCAGTGATACGTGTACGATAATATAGTTGCTACTGCAAACTGTTTTAGATAAATATTCGTACTTGCGAATTGTTTAATATGAAAACGATGTAATTGTAAACGATGTAATTGTAAACGGTATAGATGATAACTTTGTATTGTATAATTCAATGTTATTCAAATGGAGTTAAATGACAAATGTTTGTTAGGATATGATCTGGACATTGTGTATTGTTAAATGTGAACATTATGTCAATCTCAAAATAATCATAAACTATTATTTAAAGCTGTGAACCAAGTTTGCCATGTATTTGGATGAAATACAGTTTTATATCCTTTACATAATAGTTCTACTATTCTCTGACAGACATGTTCAAAGATGTATTTGCATGGCTTGAGCTCGAAAAAGTTGCGATACAGACCGACTGGTGCACAAATTGATGGCTATACGACTAGTAATAAAAGGCATTTAATTGTCCTTTATAATCCTCTTGATGTGACCTTTGACAAACTCGCTTCGGTATGTACCCGACAACATCGGCATCAGGGTAGAAGGCCCTGGGGTGCACAACCCACGGAACATGCCTGTTCTGGGAACAATTTGCTTTGAAGGGTTCACACTAGACTTATAAGAACAACTGTTCCCATATTTTGATTGGAATGTTTTGAACAATCATTTTTTAGGTCGACCGACATATCATACCAACTCAAATCGTTTAATTTCGAAACACCTTTGAGTGGGTAAAAATGTAACTGCTAGAGTGATCCAATGGTTTGACTTAAGCTTCTTTATGAAACGCCTCCCACCCCATGGATTTTCAATGTACTAGATCTAGATTTAACTCGGTGGGATAATTATTCAAATAAAAACTACAAGTTTTAAGCAAGTTTCATGAATGTGCAAACAAACTTGACTTCTAAAGTGTTCACACGATTTTTCTTTAATTTGACCTCTTGACATAGTTTTTGAAACCACTTGATCCAGTTCCTAACATGAAACATGAGCAATGCATGTGGCCGCTATAGGAATCCCAAGATTTGGCCTTAATTTCACTTCAGATTAGTTGTTGACATTATCCCAAAACTTTCAAACAATGTCGATATATCATCGGGCCAAATCTTCTGACCACTCGATTACAAATAAGTCTAAGATAACTTCAATTATATTTATTTGTAAGCTAGATAGAGCTAGGCATGTGGTTATACCATTATTGGCAATTCCGAATTGTACTAAGATTCATGCAATATCTGTTATCATTTACATTTACTGAAATAAATTATTTTTCACCTTAAATATGGAAGGGTTTATCCGCCACCCATTCATGTTGCAAAATGACAATTACATTTTGCTAAATTACAATTTCATTT
>VMBQ01006262.1:0-51532 GCA_007657795.1 Dreissena rostriformis | reverse complement strand
GACAAAACGGTTGATAAACATATTATTATTTACTATTGTCGTGGAAGAATACATTTATGTACTATACCACGTCATAGCCACGTAGTGTTTAAAGGGACTGTAAACCACGAATGACGAAAAAATAAAAGTTCTAAAATACAGTATTTTTTACAATTATTTGTTTATATTGATTAAAATATCACGACTGGTATATTACATTACTTGAGAAAAGTTCATATTTTTAGTATATTCGGTTATTAAATTTCGCGCTGTGAAATCGAAAGTTCATTGTGAAAATAGGTGACATAACAATATACACACTATAAATAACGCAAGTAGATTGATAATTTTATATATAAAACATATACAGTTTACTACGCATGCACAATTTGCATTCCTGGGTTTACCACGTGACGATGATGATCAATCTACTTGCGTTATTTATAGTTAACTGGTAGTTACCTGGTATACATACCCAGTAAAAATAGATAAATACAAAAATAAAAAAAGAAAAAAAAAAAAAATCAAGTAATGTTATATACCAGTCGTGATATTTTAATCAATTTACATGTAACTAATAATTGTAAAAAAAGGTATTTTAGAACTTTTCTTTTTTCGTCATTTGTGGTTTACAGTCCCTTTAAATAGCTGATATGGGAAACAAAACAAGCGAGAATAGGTTTGGATTTTAAGGAAAATAAATTTTCTCTGGGAAGAGTCCTTTCTTTTATGCTTTCTGGTGGTTTTAAGAGAAATATCAGTGAATTGAAACTGATAATTCACTGTTTCAAACAACAGCGAAAATTATCAATAATTTTCCTGGTTTTACTGGAACTTTTTTTGGCAAAAATACAAAAATAATCATTTGTAAGCAAAAATTAAAAAGAAAATTTGTTAAACATAGAATTTTGTCAGTAAAGTAAAACAATTTTTTTGTAATATGAAGTCCCCGCACTGATCCAACATTTTTCTAACCATTCAAAAGCGCGGTTGCCATTTACTGAAAAAATACTTATTTGTTTAAAAAAATCATGATACCTATAGAAAACTCTCACGAATGAGCGGGCTCTCCACTTTATCCCATTAAAAATGGTGAAATACTTAAAAAGACATCCTTCAACATGTTAACTGGGTTTTATTGTATGCAAATAATACTAAAACTTATAAATCAGTCTTATTTAGTAAAACAAACTTCAAAATAAAGTGGTATGTATATATTTGTTGTTTTATATTGTAAGTTGCTATCCTTCATTGAAATGCATTTACAAAGCAGTGTTCAATGTATGTGACATTGTCTTTTGAATGTAGAAGATACATGTACAAGACAGCTTGAACAATACGTGGGCTCCACGCAAGACTATCGTAACTTACTATATATTATATATTGAGTTACGATAGTCTTGCATGGAGCCCACATTATAGTTATACATTTGAGCCTCGCTCTGTAAAGTGTTCGCACAGGCTAATCAGGAACGACACTTTCCGCCTAAACTGGATTTATGTCAAGAAGAGTCTTCCTTAAAACAACAATTATACAATTAAAGCGGAAAATGTTGTTTCAGATTAGCCTGTGCCAACTGCACAGGCTTATCGGGGACCACACTTTACACACATGCAATTAAACCCCATTTTCTCAGACGGCCTGCCAATTGCAAGTTGAGTTTTGGAAAAGGATTTCACCTGAGTAATATCAAAATATCACCTTAGTCTGAATATGAATGATGGGTTATTACAAAGTACTTTTCATGCGATTCCTTCTCTCTTTGCAGACTATACGAGGGCGTTGTGAGGGCAAGTGTGACATCAATGTGGAGTCAAGGTCATTCTGCAAGCGCTGTCGTCTCGCAAAATGCTTCACTATTGGCATGAGGAAAGACATGATTCTGGGTACGTGCCGCAAGTTCCTACAGTCATCATCTTTCTTTAAGAATTTGGAGAGTTTATAATCCCCACCCAACTTGCTCAGAGTATTTTCGATTCTGAATAAATCAATATACCTGAAGAATGTTGAAAAGTCGTTGTCAGTCTTTGAAGAGATGGCTCTTTAAATTGTCATACTGGAAAGAATGGAGGTTATATCTGGTAAAAAGCACTAAAGAATGAAGTACCATACAATCTGATCAAGTTCATTTGTTAAGTGCTAGATAATTAAAATAAATACAATGTGTGTTGTTATTTTGATTTTCAAATTCATCGTTGGGGAATTTTATGCCCCCTTCGAAGAGGGGGTACATGTATATTGTTTTGCTGGATGTTGGTCGGTCTGTCGCTAGACCACTTTGTTTCTGATAACTTGTGAATGGATAGACCAATTGGCTTGATACTTCCCATGTGCAATGGCCTTTCAGCAAGTAGATGAATCCTATTGAAATTGGGGTCACTAAATCCAATGTCAAGGTCACGCTAAAAGTGTTTTTTTCCCAAGCAATAACTTGCGAAAGGAGAGACCGATTGGCTTGATACTTCCCATGTACATTGGCGTTGGACAGTAGATTGCCCCTTTTGAAATTGGGGTCACTGCATGAGTCAAATGTAAAGGTCACTGTCACACTAAGTGTGAAATCGTTTACGATCAATAACTGGTCAACTGATTCACATATTGGCATGATACTTCCCATATGAATTGGCCTTGGAAGTTTTATTTTGGACTTTATATTACTATAACGATGATTGACCGAAAGTGCATGATTCTTTGTCAACTAAAAACTTATTTAAGTGACGTAGTCACACTAATATGATAAGATTAACTCATATGGTCAGTTTTGTTGCAAAAATTTCTGTGTCAAGGCCTTGTTTGGATGGGCATCTGTTTCCAACCGCAGAGCTCTTGTTTATCCAATCTTCACCTGATGAAGGGTGCTCTTATCTTGATAATTTCTAGGACGCGTTCGAATCTGAGTCACATATGTTAAAAAAACTAGGTCACCAGGTCAAATCTTATAAAACCATTATAACAACTCAAGCGGCTACATTTATGACTCAATCTTGATGGAACTTGGTCAGAATGGTTGTCTTAACATTTTCTTCAGTTTGAATCTGGGGTTCACAGAAGAACCACAGTGCTACCTTGAAGATCAGAACTTTGCAATGAAGGTCATAAGACAGCATACCTTTTAAAACATGTATGTCTCAGTGGTTATACATTATTCACCCTCAGGGATTGGTCAGAGATAAGGTTAAGATCACAATTCAAGGTCGATTTCAAGGAATTAAATTTAAAGGAAATATTTATTTTACAATTTGTGTGTTGGCATACATCTATTTAGCATGGATTCAATCAGACGTATTGTTGCGTGCATAAACCAGGTCCTTATGTCCAATGACATGATTCAAGGTCAAAAGTCAGATTTAGGAATCTTGCTCTTGACACTTTGTTGGCAGCATGTTTCTCCGTATATGGCAATATTGATTATAGTTTCAAAATGTTCTTGTCAAGAATTGGTTTTTGCAATAATTTCACAGAAATGATGTTCTTTGGGTGACCTTTACTTAATTTTTGCTGCCAATTTATTAAGATTTAAAAAAATAATCCAGAGGAGCTATGCTGGCTTCATATGGCATAAAACCCAGTTTAGCATGACATTGATCTTATTTTGAAATGATTTAAAGTCATGGTTAATTGAGTTCAACTTTGAAAAAGAAACTTTAAAATGTTTTATCATTGGGTTTATGATGCGGAGAAACTAGTGCATGTCATGCGTCATTTATAAACACACAGAGTATAATGTTTGACAAGCTCACTGAAGGTAATTCCTTAGTCAGTCATTTGAGTATAGCTAGTCAAAATTATCAAGATACTTTTGATCCTCTGTTAACATAAATAAGATGCATCAATTATATTTGATTATCACGTACACTTCAGTATGCTCATGGCCGGGTTACACCAGTTACCTGATAACATAACTGTAATTAATTAGGATATTCTATTGTCTATTTTACTATCATTCCATTTTGGAAACTTATATTTTCATCAAGGTCAGTGTCACGTTTATGTAGGCGAGCTGTACTAGCCATCTTAGTTTAATCAAATTAAATCCCATCATATTGTCACTGAAGAATCCAAATACTTGTTGAAGGCTTTTTTGTCCTAGAATTGCACTTTTCTTCTTTCTCTTTTCAGATGACAGTCAAAAGAAGTTACGGAAGCAGAAAATTCTCATCAACAAGTTACGTCGTCATGGCACTCTACCTCCTGAGGATACGTACGCAGTTTCCGACAACGATTTTACATTAACCTACGGGAAGAAATACTCACCCACAATGATGGCATCTCTCCGTGTTCAGTACCCACACCTCTCAGACAATGACCTCCACATTCTGGCAGGTACCGAGTCCGAGCCCAAGGCAAAGAAAAGCGTAACGGACGAAATTGACCCTTACATACCCTGGTGTGATATGCAGGAGTCTTTGCATGACATAATTGAGGACATGGATCCATCCAACAAGGCAGTACTTTTAGAAATGAACAAAGCTCACGAAGGCTCCGCTTTTCTCTCCAGCACCTCGACCCGTTTGCAGAACTTGCCAAACAATCCAACAGAAGTGTTCAACATTGCTGACGGCTTTGTACGCCGAATTATAAAGGTTGCAAAACAGTTGGAATTCTTCAGGGCTATTGATAAAGATGATCAAATAGCTTTGTTGAAAGGGTCAGTAGTGGAAATCATGATGCTCAGATCTGCAGTAAATTTTGATTTGAAAACTGAAACCTGGAACTTAAGTACAGCGAATTGTATTCAACGTGACAGCAAGGACAGTGCTTCGAACTCTCCAGGATCTAGGCCAAGTTCAACGTCAAGCTCAGTCGATTCCTCGGGGATTGACAGAGGAATCGACTTGAGGAAATCCATCAATAGGGAGGGAAATGCTGGATTGGATATACAGCAATTAAGGGAAGCGGCTATGAAAGGTGCTGACTTGAATACTCTAAGAAACATGGCATCAAAGAAGGACGGTGGTAAGCAACCATTGAACAATACATCTGTATTTCCGGGCAGTTTTGAGAGGAAAACGAACCAATCATCTCCAGACCAATCATCAGGACTTCAAGATCTGAGAAATGCAGCATCGGCGGCCGGGTTAAACATTGACATGCTGCGTAAAGCGGCAATGAGCGGAGCCTCCTTTGAACAACTCTCCCAAATGGCTCGGGGTGGAGGTGCGTTTGCAGCAGCAGGAAGTCCTCAGTCGGGACCTGATAGTGGGTCAGGGAGATCCGATGAACCTAAGGCTGGCCCTAGTAATACAATAAGTGCCGACGTCCTCAAATTTGGAAACAGTGAAACAAAGGGTATGTTCTTGACATACTCAAAATTTATCAGATCTTTAATGGGAACAATATTCGGTGATCTTATAGTGCTTAAATTCCTCATCATGTTGTCACTATTTTCACCAGATCGACAAGGTGTGAAAAACCGCGATCTCGTGGAAAATTATCAACAGATTTATGCGGAAGCGCTCAGAACATACTTGGATGTACGGTTTGTGAACAAGAAAAATATATTTGCTAGGTGCATAATGAAATTAACTGACCTCAGAAATGTGAATGAAGTTCATACGAAAATGTTGCTCAAAATGCATGTGGAAGACATCGAGCCCTTGTTGGTAGAAATCTTTGATCTACCGAAGTAAACAAGTCCTCTCACATTTTACTGAGCCTCGCTCTGGGAAAATGTGGCTTAATGCGTGTGCTTATAGTGTCGTCCCAGATTAGCCTGTGCAGTCCGTACAGGCTTATCAGGGAAGACACTTTTCGCTTTTAAGATATTGTTTGTTTAAAAATCCAGTGAAGGTGAAAAGTGTTGTCCCTGATAAGACTGTGCAGAATTCACAGGCTTATCTGGGACAAAACTTTACGCACATGCTGTAAACCCCGTTTTCCCAGAGCGCCGCTCACTATCTTGGATATAACTCATACTTTCCTGTTATGTTTTAATATCTATTAAAATTGGGCACTTTAAACACAAATGTCTTTGATTTTAAGGGACATCGGTTTTTATTATTTTCGTTTTTGTTTTAACTCACATGCACATTTAAAAGCTTTTATTTTGGATTTTTTTTTAAAATGATATTTAAAATATTTACATAATTAACAACATGTTAATATGGTACATACTTAACAATTTATAAACTTTTATGTAATTATTTTCATTTGTTATTATTTGTTGCTCAGGGACAATATATTTCACTTTCCATGGGCATTTTATTTTTACATACAAAAAACTCTGGTTACAAGATTAGCCCAGAGTTTTAAGTTTATAAGAAAAGACATAATTGCATTATTTTAATGCCATTTTTCTAGCTAAATGTATTGTTATATGTCCAGGAGGTAATGGTGTTAACGATCTTTTACCAAGGAATAATACATATTGTTACTATAAATGGTAACAAATGGATGTCACAAGCCGGCTGTTATTTGTTGCTCGGGCTAATATAATAATATTGGCCTCGGGCCATTTTTTCTATATCTGAAAAGAATCCAATTGCTCAACATCAACTGAACATAATGGCATCTAAATTCAGTTTAACTCAAACTTGTGAAAGCCCTATGTCAACATTACAGAATACAGCAAAAAAAATATGAAAACAAGCACACATTTATTTAAAACAAGCAAATTCGTAGAATTGATAATCCCGCAACATTTATTTTGTTGAAGGATGGGTGCAAATCGGACGGATGAACATACTACGCTACATAGGGCCATTAATCCGTTATTAACAGATGGTGTACAATGCCATTTGGCGTGCATCATCCTCTTATCCATATATATACTCATACCAAGTTTCAATGAAATCTGCCAAAGCACTTCCAAGATATGGCTCCGGACACAAAAGTTCCTATAGTAAAAAGCATTTTTTCAAGATACAAAGGGCCATAACTCCGTTATTAACAGATTGTGTTCAATGCCATTTGGCGGGCATCATTGTCTTATCCATATATATACTCATACCAAGTTTCAATAAAATCCGCCAAAGCACTTCCAAGATATGGCTCTGGACACAAAAGTGCCTATAGTAAAAATCATTTTTTCAAGATACAAAGGGCCATAACTCCGTTATTAACAGATGGTGTACAATGCCATTTGGAGTGCATCATCATCTTATCCATATATATACTCATACCAAGTTTCAATAAAATCCGCCAAAGCACTTAAAAGATATGGCTCCGGACACAAAAGTGCCAGACGGACAGCCGGACGGACGGACGGACAACGCCAAAACAATATCCCTCCGCCTCTGGCGGGGGATAATAATTAAAATATTGAATATGAAATAACGTAAAGTCTACATTAGAATGATGAGAAAACTTGAGCTTAAAAAAATAAGTTTTTTAAGTAAATTTAAATGAAATATTTTACCTCACTGACAACTTTAATTAATGCAGTGCTTCTTACAATAACAATCAAACAATATTCTCTTCCATTTTATTTAATCGTTTGGACTTACTTTGATTTAAACCACCTTATTGAAAAGGTATAATTTTTCATCGCATGCCAACCACTCTGACCAGAAACTTGATTTATGACATTAAATGACTGGTCAGAATTATTAATTTTATTTCTATTCAAGTTACCAATATATAATATACAACAAACACACTATCCAGAATCTGTTTTTACCCTTTCCTGCTCAAAAATAAAAGTGAAAATGGCTACATGAAAACAGCATAAAACCAGAACAGCCTACGAGTACCTCGCAGACTATTCAGGTTTTATGCAGTTTGCTTCTCATCAGTATCTTAGGGTTAGAAAGGAAGCATTAAAACTTTAATCTAGTACAAAAGGTCCTCAATTTTATTTTATTTTCTAAGGGACTTCAAACGTGTCATAAAGCCTATCTAAGTGAAATAGGGTTAATTCGTCAAACTGTTATAAAGCAACAGCTTAACAATTACTGTTATAAAAATCCACAGAGTCCAGCTAAAACTTACTAGTTTCTTTACTATTATAAATTCGTCCCTCATCTTATGTCATAAATTGCATAATTAGCTTAATGAAAATAAAAAATGGTATACTGGTTTTGAAGTAAAGTGTAGTAAAGAAACAAAGCAGTTATATATTGTGGGTGGAAAAAAACTAAGCAGGTTATAAAGTAATTTATAATTTTCGATAGAAAAAAAAGAACCAAATTTGGGGTTGGATGTTTATCTAACCGCATAACGATGTGAAGGTCCGTTAATAATGTGTTTAAAGGGACTTGTTCACAGATTTTGGCATGTTTTGAAGTTTGTCATTAAATGCTTTAAATTAATAAATGTCAACATCAGGACTAAATATTTCAAGTATAAAACAAGAGAAAAATTTAAAAAAGAACAAAAAAGTAATCCACACTTGGGCTCGAACCACTGACCCTTGGAGAAATCACAAAATATAACAATATAAACAGAACTCTCCAAATTAGTCAATTGTGTTTGCGCTTGTAGCGCTTTATAATTTTCAATCGTCAAAAGATGCATATAATTAAATGGATATTTTAGAGCATGGTAAATGTCCTGTATTACTGTTTCCTGACAAATATCATAACTACGACAAAAAATTTGCAAATCTGAAACATTTTCTTCAATTTTGTCAATTTACCTAAACTTGAAAAGGTCCCTTAAATGTGTTTCTCCTGTTATCACTAATTGAGTTTCCAATACCATAATTATATCCTAATTCCCACAGATGATTTAATCAGTCAGTAATTATGTATGTTGTTATGGTAACTATAGGAACTGTTGTGGAACTCTTACAATTTTAAGTCTGAATCTAATGGCTTGCTGTTGTTATAAAAACATACATTTTCTAGGTGTAACATTCTGTTGTTTTTTTGTTGTTGTTTTTTTTTATAAATAAAGTTATGGTTTAACAATTGTTTGTGATTGATACAACATGATTGTACAGTAGGTGATTTACATTTCTAATATGTATTGAAAATGTGAGGAAAGCAGTTACAGCTTTTTTATACTTGAACTGTTAATAAGTGTGCAACGATTGTATTGTAGACAACACATGATGTCCAACAAATGACTATAGTTTTAAATTGCAAGATGTTATATCAAGGATTGAGTGAGCTACAAATACAACAGGTGCACATTCCTATATATATCTTACAAATTGTTGCTGTAAAAGTATGTGTAGCTAGAGATATATAAGTACCGGTAGTTTGCCTAATACAATTTAGCAGTCAAACCAATTATTGCTAAAAATTGTTTGCTTTTCCTAATGGAATGTTAGTAAATTGGGTGTTGTCAATTACAGAAAAATACACTAGATTACTATTATTTAGAAATTGGTGGATGTGACATCCTTGTTAAAGTAACGTTTCACACCTATTGTGGTTACCAGTTATGACAGTGCACTGTCTCAGATCCATATTACACATTTCAGGCCTTTTCCTGGCGTATCTACGGGTCCGTTAATCAGACCCATTCCCAAAGCAAAATGGTAAAAAGACATCCCAATTTCAAACAAAATTCCCAATATCCAAAAAAAATANGTCGGTAGGTGGGGAAACTTTTTTTTTTTTTTTTTTTTGGAAGTGTCTAATGATTATTATATCTCAATTGTATTTCAATTATATCTTACAAAGTATATAACTATAATTTATATAAGTTTGTTCTTCTAATTTGAATTTAATATAAAGAGTTTTATTAACTTAGCTTTTCCCAAATCAGTGGATTGTCGCGGGAAAGAATTCCCAATTCCGATATTGCAATTTTTCCCAAAATGGCCAGGAAAAGGCCTGTATTAAGGTTTCTTTCATTAGTACATGGCATCATTGAACAGGTAATGTAATTGACTATTTATTTTGTGTAGTATAGCTAAAAAAAAAATTCAAATTGAGCATGGGCTGATTTGAACAGTATGGGATGCAGCGCTGGGTGAATGTAACAGTGAATACATGACTCTGGAAATAAATAAATAGAGGATATTTGTTGGATGAGGTGATATATCGATTTTAATTCACTCATGAGCATAGAAAATTATATATATTTTAATACTCCAAATTAGAAAATTATATATATTTTAATACTCCAAATTAGTTAGTCGTACTGTTCTTTTACAAGTTTTGACTTGCCTGTAGTTTGAACATATGATTCATGTAGGTGTCGTTCATTGTCTGTTAAAAGTAGATAGTTGTTATATTTTTGTGTCAATTGGTGTTTTTGTGAAACCCGGTGCAATCATCTGTATTGTAATACATGTAGGTGAAAGAAGGAATAAAATAGTTATTTTGTGAGGTTTTCTTCAAAATATACTGCTTAATGTTGTTGTTAGTTTACCATGTTCAAATACTCGTGGATCTTGCATTGACATTGTTGGTTGGTTGGTATTGTTGTCATTTTGAAATTCTCTTCATTTCATTTTCATAAAGATTTTCGACACATTTCTTAAGATTTTTTGTTGTTGTTGTTCTGTTTTGTTTTACTCCTCTGCCAGGTATTATTATATTGATTTGTGTTAATTCATTCTAACATGTGTCCATTATTAACCCTTTTCCACTCTGAAACTAAATGGAAATGGCTTGTGCAACCAGCATACATCCAGAACAGCCTGCGAGTAACTCACAGACTGTTCAGGTTTTATGCTGTTTGCTGCTCATCAGTAACTTAGGGTTTACAATGAAGCCTTTANACTAAAATATATGTTATTTACACGGGCACCTTGATAATGTACTGGACAGCTGTTTTGGTTTATTCCTCTGCTAGGTATTATTATATTGATTTTGTGTTAATACATTATAATATGTGTCAATTAAGCCAGTTTTCTGTTAATAGCATCTGTTATTGCTCAAGGGCAATTGTCAGGTATGTTGAAAGCATTTTTTTTTTGCCAGATTGAGAAAAGTACCGTACCAATTTGGAAAAATTAATGCGAAAAACCCTGAAATTGGGAAAATTTGCGTTGTGAAATCTCCAGATTTGGATTATGTGTCTTAGTAATTTATTGGTATAAATTGTACAAACTAATTCAAATATTCATTAACATGCATTTTGGCTTGAAATATTCAGTTTCAATGCTCATTTTATTTGTTCACTTGCAGATATTGCACTTTTGAAATGAAATTGACGAAAATTCCTTCCTTTTGGAATTGTTCAGATTGCAAATAGGAATTTTGTAGTTTGTACTCAATAGGGAAAGTACCTTTTACAGGTACTATATAAAGAACGAAAGAAAATGCCTGTTGATATATATTTATATATATATATATATATATATATATATGTATATAATATATATAAATAAATATATAAGTTGACTCAATTCATACAACAAAAACTTAACAAATAAATTGTTTAGTTGATATAAAATGTAAATAAGGTAGTTTAATGGTAAAGAAAATGTCAACAAAAATCTATTGAAAAAATGCCTTTAAAATTAAGGGACATTGTCAAAATACATAGTACATGTACAACATGCGTAGTCTAAATGGTACAAGTGAATTTAGTAGTAACAATAAGTGAATGATTGTTCCTACCAAATTATTAAACAAGTTAAAAAGCTAGTGTAGTTTTACATAAAAAAATGGCACTTTGCATTTTCAAAAGTGTTGACTTACCGTAACTATGTTTATTTCAATAGAAAAAGTATCAATCTCTGCCTTTCTTGCCAGTGAATGGAATGTAGGTCTTAACAGGCAATTATTTATTGTTTCAGTCACTTTTTTATGTTTTGTGCCTGTATGTATTAAATCAAATGTAGTTTTTTGCCCATGAACCACATTTTTGGAAAGCATAATAACAAATGATCCATTTCATTTTTTTACTTTTTTTTACAAATATTTGATATTAAGCTAGTTTCAATGTGCATGTGTTTTATATGTGCTGTTGAAATGCAAGGGCCGTCGATCTCCGTTTTTTGGGGCCGAATATCGGCCCCGTCCCCCATCAGAAAAGTATACTTTTTTCCCCTTTTTTGGAAAAAAAATCCCCCCCTTTTTTACAAAGAAGTGTCTCATGAATATTTATCTCAATTTAATTTCAAGTACATCTATTCAAATTTACTTAATTATGAAATAGCAATGAATATAGTTCAATCAGTACAAATGTAGTTATAAGAGAGTAAGTAAAAAATTCCCCATAAAAGGAAAACGCCGCAAAAAATCCCTCTCATGAGCCCATGATGAGGGCCCCTGGCCCCTTCCCCTGATGGACAGAGACGGCCCTGAATGCAATATTTATTTTTTACATGTTTTATTAGTGTGTTAGAAATATTGTTTATATCAAACTTAGGCTTTCCAATAAACGAATATGTGTAGATCGTATGAGAGTTTTCGGAAAACATACTGGATGTACACTATAAAACATTAATTCTTTGATCAATTGTCTTACCATTGCAAAAATTCGCAGTAATATGGTTAGTACCCTAGGACAGTTGTCAGTGCTCTCAAAGTACATAATTATTTACCTCAATGTTACCTCAATGTTTAAAAATGTTGTGATGATTAAGGTTAGTGGCTCCTAAGACATTTTGCAAAAAACAATTATTATTTATAACAATAATTAGTATAAACAATTATTCTGGTAGATTCATGGTTTGTCTTTTATTTTTAATATACTAATGCAATCTGAACATTTCTTAGTAAAGAGTAAATTAGCAATGCTATTATTAAAACATAAATACATAATCTGTGTGATACTTTCTGTTGACAAAAGTTCTAACAATGTCATTTTTGAGATGTGTGCTATGACAAATAGAAATATCACTTATTTATTTATGTTTAACCTTTTTTAAGTCCCCGGGCATCATTTTTATGATATATATGTTTATGGGGAGTCATTATCTTTCTCATATTTCATCGTTTTGCGGTCCTCTACTAGTTTTATTCAAATCATGCCCATGGGGTCCAAAATTTGCCCCAACTTAAGGGTTACTTGTTTTTATGCCCCCTTTAAAAAAAGGGGGTATATTGTTTTTGGCCTGTCTGTCTGTCTGTCTGTAATTCTGTCCCAAAACTTTAAACTTGCTCATAAAATAAAAACTCTTGGGTCTATGTTCTTTTAACTTCATATGTGCATGCATCTCATTGACATCTACAAGCAGACATGGTTTGAGGTCACTAGGTTAAAGGTCAAGGTAACTGTGACCTTTACATTCAAAATATAACCTTGTTTTTAAAATAGCTGCTATGCGGCTTCAAAGCGTTGTAGGGGGCATTGTGTATCTGACAAACAAATCTCTTGTTGGATATGTTAATAGTAAAAACTTTAATTTGTTCTAATACTTTCTCACACACTATCAAATACGTGTCATAAAGACAAATTAAAGAAAAAGCTTGTTAGCAATCTAGAAGTCATATTTTTAGTCAAATCTTCGCGAATCTTGGTCAGAATAGTTGTATCAATGATATCTCGGCCAAGTTTAAAAATGGCTTCGCCAGAGAGCAATAAGGTTTTCCTTATATGGCTATTTATATTGTTAACACTTTGGAAGTCCCTGATTACCCATTAGGCAGAGAAGGCAACTGCATATGGGCCATGCGACTTTTAGGGGCCCCATTAGGCTGTGAAGAAGAATGTTTTTACTCAATATTATAATTAAATGTCGAATAAACATTTCAGTTTGATAATGACATTTTATATCTATTAATTAGAAGGACATTGTCACATTTTATTTTTGCCAGCCTTGGCAATGGTAGACTAATTTAAACAATTGAACTCGACTGGGCACTGGCTTTCTAGTAGGCACTTTGCCGACAAGGGGCGTGGGCCCCAAACGTTTCACTACCTTTGGGCCGCCAATAGATATTCCGGCACTGACTCTCCTTCAGTCCCATTTTTTGTCCAATACTCATGAAACTTGGTCAGATTATTTGTTCTTATGATATCTTGGTCGAGTTAAAAAAGAGTAACAGTTCAATGAAAAACATGGCCGCCAGGCAGTGGGCAGTTTTCCTAATAGATGGCGAAAGGGGAAACCTTGTTAACACTTTAAGTCAGATTTTTGGTCCGATCATCATGAAACTTCTTTTGAACATTTGTTTTAACGATATCTTTGCCAATTTCTGGTCTGGTTAAACATCTAAAGATTCTTAATAAGGAACTTTAAGATGGATTTCGCTTAATCTGTTCCAAATAATTTTGGGCTTTGAAGATAAATGTATAAAGTATCTCATATTTTATGGAACGTTTTTTCTGATTTTTTAATCAAAATAAAGAATAATGTGAATTGAGTTCATTTTACTTAACACATGGCAATTTATGCCAGTGTTTGCATTTGCTAAAGAAAATGTAACAAGAATAGCGATAAATTGCAACATTCGGAGACTTACTGTCCTGTGATTATTACGTCTGAATATAATGTAACCCTCTTGCAGTTCCCTACAAAATAAATATGTGGTTACTGATTCCCGTGATTTCAAGACGATATCAGATAATTTTCTTCAAAATTCTTGACGACTGTTTGCACATAATTCACTTCGGCATAAAAGTTATTGTGAAGACAAAACAAATAAAGTAACATGAATAAAATGTATTCAATTAAAAGAAATTAACATTGAAAAAGCCTATTGAGCAAACATAAATAGCAGGAAAAAGTGAAGATTTTGCTATTGTCTATTAACTATTATCCCTACTAAGAAATCTCTTTTTATAACTCAAACATCCAAATGATGGAAGTCATGTTATCACCCCATTGGTGCAAAAAAGGCACCATGTGCAATTTGAATTAAATGTCATATGGTTCCTGTTTGCACCAATTGGGCGTAATTAGAGTACATTTGTACCTGACTGATTCGGGTCACATGTTTAACATTTTACGCTGTGTTTCAATTAGTGCATGCTTTTTCATGATGGTGAAAATTACTTTCCAAATTACCACATAATGGGAAAACGCTCTGTTCTTCTGGCATAAAGATGCTTCATAATTGCTCATTGCATCCTCATGCAGTTATGTCTGTGATAGAATATGCTTTTGTTATGCGGATATCTAAGATTCCACATATTTTTCCCCGGCGGATGTAAATTCCCTTCACCGTTTGTCCTACTTTTTGCTTATTACCACGTTACTTTCACATAGTTTCTGTCATGGGAATTATTTTTTAGTATTGCATAGCAGAGTTTATGGAGATTATTTATGCATGCCAGTGTATTTTAGGAAGATTATATCACAAATAACGCATAAATATATGCAGCTTACAACATGATTACATCGTAGGCTGGCAATGTAGCTGTTAACTTTTGGTTAATATTCTGTTGCATGTAGAATAGGATGTAAGGTATAACCCTTTGCATGCTGGGAAATTTGTCGTCTGCTAAAATGTCGTCTGCTTAATTTCTAAAATAAGCATTTTCCGATTTTTTTTCAAAGAATACTATCAAAATAGCAAACAGTTTGGATCCTNGCTGGTAAAAAGTTTTAAAATTTTGCAATTAGTTGTGATATACATTATTAACAATGTGGAAATAATAATAAATTGTGTTTCTGGAAAAGTACCCATTAGAGTCCCACTACCTTAAGAACATTTAATGTTTTTAAGTGTGTGAACAACATCAAAGAACGAATCAATGACTGTGAAATATGCATGAACTGACGTTTGCGATGGTTATTGCAGATTGCAGGGGTAATTGAATAATTCTCCAAAATACTTCATAACTCAATATTCAAACTGGCAGTCATTGTTTCTTATGACATGCATTGTGCATTTATTTTATTTCCTCTCATTAATTGTATGATGCTTGATGCTTGTATTTATAATATGATGTGATTCAATTTAGAGGCAGTATGTTTACCTGTAAAGATAAAGACTGAATATCGTATTTTTTGCAATAAGCGCTGTCACCTTCTTCTTTGCATCAATATTTGAGGTTGATGTTTGATTTAACACCACCAATCCCTCAAGGAAATGTAAGGCCCAGGGGGGTAATTAGAGAATTTACTGGTATATGGATTGATCCTGCATTGGCAACAGTCGTAAGATGTAATATTAGCGTTTTAAGTCATGGTTGTTTTTATCATTTTTATTGCAGTTAAGTTAAATTTATAAGCCATATTCACTTAGTGTGAGGTCAACATTATGATTTTATTGCAGGATAATTTCCTTACAAGACATTAATGCACTATTTGATCAGTAATGAGAAAAAACCTGCAAAGAAAGTGTGTTAACTATTATAACACTGACAGATGCACTATTGTTAGAGTGAGTTAATTATACCAGTTTTATTAATGCTAAATCAAACGCAAATTGTAAAACTAGCAAGCAAGTCTGAAAGGAAGCTAGGTGCACTGGATGTTATGAAGTTAGTTAGGTAGTTTATCGTTGAAAATGGTGCCATTCCTTTAGTATTCATTAACAAAGTAAACAAAACAATAAATTCTGATAGGATCACTGTAGAATTCTATTGGAAATGTGCATCGCTGCTCTGTGCATGTAGAGGATTTTAGATTATTCTCATCATGGTTTCGTTAGAGGAAGAGCATCGACTGATTCCAGATATTGTGGATGGTCCAATGTTAGCCAATGAGATTATTCTCACTATGGTTTCGTTACAGGAAGAACATCGACTGAGTCCTGATTCTGTGGATGGTCCAATGTTAGCCAATGAGAAAAAGGATAAGATGTGCCTTGTGTGCGGGGACAAGGCCCTGGGCTACAACTTCAACGCCATATCCTGCGAGTCTTGTAAGGCATTCTTTAGGAGGAATGCTCACAAGGTATTAGTTACTGTATAATTGACAGGTTGGGAATTGAGTGTGCAGCTGTTGTATCGTTTATGAGTCTAGCTCTGTGAAAAGGGGGTTTAATGCATGTGGGTACAGTGTCGTCCCAGATAAGCCTGTGCAGTCCACACAGGCTGATCAGGGACAATACTTCCCGCTTTTATGATATTTTTCGTTTATAGAAAGTCTCTTCTAAAAAAAAAATCTAGTTTGGGCAGAGGAAAGTGTCGTCCCTGATTAGGCTGTGCGGACTGCACAGGCTAATCTGGGACAACACTTTAAGCACATGCATTTAACCACCCTTTTCACAGAGCGCAATCATGAACATAACCATTTATATGGACATCCATTACTAGAAATTCTGACAAGAATAGAAACATAACATTTTTCATGTATACCATTATCAATCATCAAATATTAATCACATTGCTGACACCATTACTGTGTTGTCATTACTGATGGAATTGTCATTGCTTACATGCCATTGGGAGATTGCACAGATATTTGAAAAGGAAATTTGATTATACAACTCTATCCAGTTCACAGTTTGTCTCAGTGTCAACTGATCAACTGTTAAACAATCATCTTAAAGTACATAAAGTGAAAGAAGAAATTTTACTTTCAGGGGAATATATTCACTAAACATTTCAATGAAATGTTCTTATTATAGAAAAATTCAGCAACAAATGATAAATTGAGAAGTGTTTTATATTTTGACAACTTTTGGGTAAAACACACAAAAAAAGAAATTCAATCTTTGTTATGACACCCAAAACAGCTCTTACACACACCATTATTTATAGAATAGATTCAATATACTTGAAATTCCATCACCACAAAATTTGCGATTTAATGAAGTTTATCAGAAAATTAACAACGTTGAACTGTGCCCTACTGTATTCATTATTATTGAAGCTGAGGCTAATTTAAACAATTAAAAAATCAAAAGAAAATACGCAAAATAGTTATTCCACTGACTTTATCATTGTGGTTTAAATTATACTTAAAAAAAAAAAAAATGTTTATCGCAAAAAGTGGGTTGACAAAGTACGCGAAAAGGTAGTCACAAATTTAAGTCATTTAACTCGTGGACATGAGCGCCAAATGGGTCAAAGTCTTGTTCCCAGCCACATATTTATTACACAATCATCATGAAACTTGGTCAGTATAGAACCCAATTTTATCGTGGCCAATTTGTGTTTTGTCAATACTAGGTCATTAGGTTATTTGGTCAAATTGTATAAAAAAATGGTAAACACTCTAGAGGTCGTGACTAGCTTTAATCTTTGGCATTATTTTGTTCTTATGGAGGGGGAGGTCCAAACTTGACCCTCTGGGGTCAAGAAATAGGTCTGAAAGTGGACTTGAAGAGAAAACTTGTGAACACTCAAGAATTAATATTTATTAAACTAAAGTAGATAATGTGGGGTTAAAAACTAGGTCAATATAGAGGTCACCTTGGCAAAGTGGATATTGTGTCCGCCTAGCGACAGGGAGGTAATGGGTTCGATCCCCACTGTGCGAGTGTTTCCCCAAAAGACACTATAAGTACTGGTTCTATCCAGGAAACTGACTTAAGAGTGTTTCCATAAGCCTTACCCTTTTGATGCAATCAAGCTAAAATAAATACGTTTAAACTAAAATGCAAGGTCAGCAGGTAAAATTGAAGAAAATGTTCTTCACCGATTGAAGTTTTGATATGCTAGACAAACAGTCTCAATATGATTCAGATTGTTTTCATTTGACCTACTGTGCTTTTAGAATAGCTACTTTTACAATGAAGATGAATGCATCCGTATGGTGTATGAACGACAATTAGTTTAGTTACTTAAGGCGAAAATTTTATGCTGGTTTATGTTTTAACTTGTCAATGATATCTGCACATTCTGTGCTGTATGTCACAATGTAGGAAACATTCAACTGCAACTCACAGGTTTATTCAATAGAAGCGTTCTTTGTATGTTATACAATTTCCATTGAGATAGAGCAGTGGTAGCTGTCCAAATTAAATCTAAGTCTTTTCTCTGAGTACAACACCATATTCTAATAAAAGAGAACAGAGAAAAAAGCACTATCAATGCTTAATTATGATATCATAAAATGGCAACATGGGCTTTAATTATATAAAAAACATTTCTTGCACTGATATTGCAAGCATTACAAATTAATATGAACAGATTATTGAACGTCATCAGGGTTTAAAAAGAGCTCATTAGACCGCATGAGAAAATGTCAATCGTGATTTAATTTAATACAGCGCTGCAAGAGGAGAAAGTGTTTGCCGGGCTTAATCAATAAGTTGCTAGCTTAACTGACTATATTGAGCTGAAGGCAAGTGAGACATTTCCTTTTTGCCATAAGTATAAATGATGTTGATGAATTTTCAAGGACACTGTTATTTTTTTCATCATTAGATGCGGCAGATGTTA
The DNA here is from genome assembly GCA_007657795.1 of Dreissena rostriformis. Taxonomy (NCBI): domain Eukaryota; kingdom Metazoa; phylum Mollusca; class Bivalvia; order Myida; family Dreissenidae; genus Dreissena; species Dreissena rostriformis. Next base: position 32,484 of record VMBQ01006262.1, on the reverse strand, counting down.
ATTATTGAGTGAGGGTAACACATATTAAAGGGACTTGTTCACAGTTTGGGGCATGTTTTGGAGTCTGTCTGTGTATGCCTGAAATTGCTAGATTTAAACATCAGAACTGTGGAGCTCTATTGTTGTTAATATAATATAATTTAAAAATAAAAACAATAAAACAATTTGTTAACATTGGGGCTTGAACCAGTTTTCTTTGGATTAAAAGGCTATCTGCCCTCCAGACTGTTCCATATCTACATATCGCCGCTGTCGTTCTCAAACCTCGTAGCTACAAATNCTTCTTAGTTATGTCAGCCATCGCATGTCAGCTAAGAATTCAACAAAAATGATACAAGAACAGCGTGATAAAAGTCGTATTTCGATTGAAATGATCTTTCTCGCATCGGAAAATCACATATGTTCCTGGTCTTGTACCATACTGCTTATGCAACAGCACAATATAGTTAACACTATTGTGACAAGTTTGATCACATTAGCGATCTCATAAAAGTGTAACTTAAATTCTGAGCTTCGTCCAAGTGAGATACACGTATGACTCTTAAAACCAAAATAAACATAAAAAAAACATTCTCGTATGAGTACTAAAGCACTTAAAATTGTTTTGTTTTTTTGTGTTGAACCTAGAACATTGTAACTAGTAACATTATTTCTTAGGATAAACACTTAAGACTGAGATTTATTCAAAATAACGTTTCTTTTATTGATAATCATCAGTCGAAATCGTTTAAATAGATAAAACATGACGTGTAATCCACAGGAAAACACACTTATTACTATTTGTATCGTGTTCTGAGAAAACTAGGCATAATGCTTGTGCGTAAATTGTTATCCCAGATTAGCCTGTGCAGTTCGCACAGGCTAATCAGGGACGACAATTTCCGCTTTTATGAAATTTTTCGTTTAAATGATTCTCTTCTTAGCGAAAATCCAGTTTAGGCGGAAAGTGTCGTCCCGGATTAGCCTGTGAGGACTGTACAGGCTAATATGGGAAAACACTTTACGCACATGCATTATGCCCAGTTTTCTCAGAACACGACACATTTTATAATTTACTTACTACGTTCTAGTTTCTCTTAGCACACCGCTAAGAGAAACTACACAGTTGTCAGTAACTTCAAAAATAGTAATTAATTTAGCGTTTTATTTTCTGCTTAGAACACAATTTTCTTCTGTTCTAAGCATAAAGCTTAGAAAAAAGAAAATGTTCTATCTAGCGGTTGTAATAATAAAACACCAACTCACAAAATTACGCTTATAACATCATATTTCAACAAAAAAGATTTTTTTTAAATAATTATTTGTTGACAAAACCTCACGAATTCCTGGTTATAGTCATACAAAAATAAAAGGCTAATTTCAACATTTTTACATAAGAAACAACGTAAATAAAAGCAACCTAATAAAACGTTTTCTTCTTAAATATTATACAAACATGCGTTAGTTTATAAAGATATTAAAAGTTGTTGTTGTTTTTTTTTATTAAAACAGAATTATATTCCTTGTATCTTGTACATTGACTATCCTTTTACATATCATATCACATAATTTATATAGTATTCCTATCTATTTTACGTCTGACATGCTGTAATTGCTATCGGAATCAGCTATGCAGTCGAAGAAATATAGTTAAGTTTGTGCATTTAGTCAGAGATATTTAAATGAGAGGAAAATAAATTCAAGAAGTTGTTTAAAAATTTCCACAAATATATGCGATATATAAGTCCTAAGAAGCTACAGCTTTCTACAACTGATAACCATATGAGTCGTGTTCTGAGAAAACTGGGCATAATGCATGTGCGTAAAGTGTCGTCTAAGATGAGCCTGTGCAGTCCGCACAGGCTAATCAGGGACGACACTTTCCACCTAAACTGGATTTTCGCTAAGAAGAGACATCATTTGAACGAAAAAATCCATAAAAGCGGAAATTGTCGTCCCTGATTAGCCTGTACGGACAGCACAGGCTAATCTGGGATGACAATTTACGCACACGCATTATGCCCAGTTTTCTCAGAACAAGACACATATTAAAGTTGTACGTACGTTTTCCGCTACTGTCCCATTCATCGCATCCATGTCTGATGTTTGTTGAAATTTATCATAACAATATTAATATTCATAAGCATCCGTATTCCATGTAAAACAATAGTATTGACTGACAATACCTAAATACTATGCGTATATATCTGCGATTTCCTTTTTAAATCATGTCCATCCTAAATATTCTTATAGTTTATTGGTTTTTAACATAGCAGTATTTGGCCAGCAGATACGTCACTCAAAAATCGTGTTGACCAATCAGGGGTCGGTATTTCAAAAAAAGCGTGTGCTGTATCTCCCGATCGATCAACGTCAAATTATTTGACAAACAAACGTTCGTTTGTTATTTGTTGTTGTTTTTTTATTTGTTTTCTCCCTTTTCACTACGTATAAACAACGCTTCTGAAAGAAAGTTTCTGAGAATTTATTAAATTAATTAAATTCTCTTGCTTGTGATGCCCTTTTTCTCTGAATGCACTTGTTCACACAAATTCATATTTTTGAAAAAAAATCACTGAATAGCGTTAATTGCACCTACATATTATTAAGAACGATCTTTTAAACGATCATGTACTATTTTCAAGGCAACTGTTACACACAGTAATCCATGACATTTTTAATTCTCGTTTATGTCGAGTTTGAGATCAAAACTGTCTGTTCAAAGTTATCGCTCTGCAATATGTGTTGACATGCGTCATATCACACTTGAACACCGTCTATTGGTCATATCTCATGAATATCTAAGTTAATTTTCATGTTTAAAAGGGAAGATATTATGAAATAATAAGTGAATGTTGCATACGCGGGATATTATATAAGATATAAATATGTATTGTGACATTGTTAACATACTCCGTACTCCTAGCGCTTGTCGACAAAGCGTTGCATTCACACACGTAAATTCCTTTTGTCAAAACATCACAGTCTACACAATTGGTCTATATACGTGATGATCATCCCAGGAAACCCGATACCTTGTGAGTAGCGAAATACCATTGGAGCAGCATTGTGTATTTCTGCATGAGNCATGTTGTAACAAAATTATATGAGAACAGCTTACAAAAACATTCCAAATGTTTCAGTCATTTCATTTTTGTAAAGCTTTGTAATTTTATCAATTTAAAATGATGATTATTGATAATCGAAACAGTATTCTGAGTATGAGTCTATGTCATTAGTTATTTCGTCCCCTTATTAACAATTTTGTTTTATTTGTATCTGTTAAAAAAAACTTGGAAAAAGTCTTTAAAAATATGTTATATTTTGAATTTCATTTACTGAAACCCGATTATAACAGTACATACAATATTTATTTTCTTTTTACACCTCTGTTTTGCTGCACTCTCTGCAAAACTTCTTTCTTCTCTGTGTCACATTGTAAGTCTCCAAACAATGCAGCATATATATTGCAAGTGTCTTCAACAGCCCTTCAATATACATTTTAGCCTCGTTCTGAGAAAATTGGGTTTAATGCATGCGCATAAAGTGTCAAATCAGGGACAACACGTTCATCTTTTATGATATTTTTCGTTTAAAGAAAGTCGCTTCTTAGAAAAAATCCAGTTGAGGCGGAAAATGATGTCCCTGATTAGCCTGTGCGGACTGCAAAGGCTAATCAGGGACGTCACTTAACACACATGCATTAAACCCTCTTTTCACACAACGAGGCTCATTTTAATAATCACAGGCATGTTAAAAAATGTGATGTTACAGTAATTTTTTAGCTATGTTGTGAAATATAAGGAAATCTGTTGCAAAGAGCGCTTATCAATGTAGTTACATTGGCAGAAGTACAGGTTTTAAATATCAAATAAATCATTGAGACACATGTGTTATTAGAAAATTTGCGGATTAACTCGGCTCATGTCTAATGTAGCCACCTGAGCCAATTTAGCATTGTAAGACTAACAAGGCTGCGCTGCAGTAGATGTATCACACGATTTATGATCACAAGAAGTTTTAACTTCTCTTCTGGTCTAGCTACCTTACTTATTACCGGTACTATTTTAACCACTTAAAGACTGCTATATGATCACTAAGATGTTATGATTGATTCTGGGAATGTGTATCAGTGATATAGGTCCTGTCAAGTAGCATCCCACTTCATAAAACCAACTGATCTGATACATCAAGCTTTACATTATTCAGATGAATATCAAGCATCATTACCCAGTGTAAAGTGCATGGGTATAATGCAAGGGAAGTAACTGTTGATAATGCAAGGGAAGTTACTGTTGTAACTCCAGGGCTTTTTCTCTTCTAATTGGGAAGAGGCCCTAGCCTTTTGATTTTGGGAAGTAGTATTGCTTAAATAGCTGAAATGGGAAACAAAACAAGCTGGATTAGGTTTCGATCTAAGGACAATTTTCACTGGGATAAGTGGCCTAAATCTGCCTGCCTCTGTTATACAGGTGAAAAACTTAGTACATTTATTGTCCCTATCTACTATCTAGCGAAACCACAGGAAGGGGAACGGGTCTGTGCGCACCAGCGGGGAAAGAAGATAGCCTGAAAACTGGTGTGGGCTTGGATGGGGAAACGAAAAAGCTTGATTAAGTTTCGATTTTAAGGAAAATGTTCTCTGGGAATAGACCTTAATTTGCCTCTGTTATATAACGTTTAAAACCTGTGCATACCGTAGCCTGTGAAAACAATATCTTAAGTATTATTGAAGCCTTCAACTGGGCCTACAGGGCAGGGCTTATTGTCTTTGCATAAAAGAAACCTTGATTGAACAATATTACTCTTTTAATTGTGTTTATAAGTATGTTATAACGGAAAGATTTTTTATAATTGCTTTTCTGTTGTTTACAGGGAAAAAAACATCGTTTTGATGTCATTTCCTTATTTACTCGAACACAATTTTTTAATTTTAATAAAGCATTAACATTTTTCACTTTGAAACAGTTAAGCAGTTAATGCACCAATAGATACTCATGTCATGGTTTATATTTGTAGTGCTTAATATATAGAGACATGGTGGTTCATAATCAAACCATTTAACCGCCAACCATTTCCTTTTGAAATTTCACTGTATAAAACAGTTCACTCAACATGAATAATCTATAAACAAAAAATATATGTATATATGTGTTGTTTCATTTTCTAAGTTGCTATCCTTCATTGTAATGTATTTAAAAAGCAGTGTACAATGCATGAGATATTGTCTTTTGTATTTAGAAGATAAAAGACAGCTTGAACAATCATAAGTTATATATTTTGAGCCTCGCTCTGTAAAAAGTTTGCACAGGCTAATCAGACGACACTTTCCGCCTAAACTTGATCTATGTCAAGAAGAGTCTTTCATTCTTAAGTCAACAATACAATAAAAGAGGAAAATGTTGTTCCAGATTAGCCTGTGCCCACTGCACAGGATTATCTGGGACAACACTTTACACACATGCATTAAACCCCCTTTTTTAGAGGGCGTCGCAATTGCATGTTGAGTTTTTGAAAAGGATTTTACCTGAGTAATATCAAAAGATGGTGCGGTAGTCGAGTGGTATCACTCTGGTCTACCATTCCAGAGGTCGTGGGTTCAATCCCTGGCCGGGGCACTAGACATTTCAGAAATGCTTCAAGTATTTTCCACCCAACTAGAGATGTAATGGTATGAAACCCATGTAATTCTCGCGTGTATCGGTGCTATACACTGAGCACGTAAAAGAACCAAGGGATCTATTCGCAAAGAGCTAGAATATCGCACCCGGATTCCTTGTATCTCAATAAAAAGTTAAAGTTGCGGTTTATAGTCTGCTTCGATATGCATCTTCAGCCGACTTCGACATTAACTGGGATTTAAGTCGTCCGTTTACATATGGCGCAGCAGGCAGCCACGGCACATTGACTTATTTCCCTCACAGGTACCCATTTATACACCTGGATGGAGAGGAGCAAGTGTGGGATTAATTTTTTGCTCAGAAAAATCTAGTGCCCCGAGTGGGATTCGAACCAGGGACCTCTCGATCCCTAGACCAGCATCCTACCACTAGACCACCGTCCCCACAATACTGTCTCTTATACTCGCTGTCTCTACAGCAAAACCAAAGGACCCCATTGGAAATAAGTGCTTGCACTTTCATGGGTTATCCTTGACTGCAAGGTCAAAATAAATACATACATACATACAAAATATCACCTAAGTTTAGATATAAATAATGGGTGATTACACAGCACGTTTTATGTGAGTCCTGCTCTCTTTGCAGACTATTCGAGGGCGTTGTGAGGGCAAGTGTGACATCAATGTGGAGTCAAGGGCATTCTGCAAGCGCTGTCGTCTCGCAAAGTGCTTCACTATTGGCATGAGGAAAGACATGATCCTGGGTAGGTGCAGAAAGTTCCTAAAGGAATCATATTTCTTTAAGAATTCGAGAGTTTATAATCCCCAACTAACTTTTTGAGAGTAAATTTGATTTTTCAAAAATCAATATACCTGAAGAATATTAAAAAGCTGTAGTCAGTCTTTGAAGAGATAGCTCTTTTAATTGTCATACTGGAAAAAAAGTGCAGGTTAAATCGGGTAAATTGCCCTAAAAAATGAAGTACCATACAATCTGATCAGGTTCATTTGGTAAGTGGTAGATAATAAAAATGAATATAATGGCGTTATATTGATTTTCAAAATATGATTGAATACTATAACTTTCATTACGTAAGAAATCCAGCACTAGGATTTATGACATGAGTTCTGGAACTCAGAACAAGGTAAACTAGCCACCAAAAATTAAGTTTGAATGGGGCACACTTGAGTCACCATCTTTGATGATATATAGGTTGGTTGGTCCATTGGTTGTTTGGTCTGTTAGCATTTTATGTACTTGAACTACTTTGAACCAAACAAATCAGATGAAAACTTCTCAGCATGCATTTAAAAAAGAGATGCAACTGTTTTATCAAATCTTGATGAAGGGTGCTCTTATCTTGACAATTTCTAGGACAAGTTCGAATCTGGGTCACATGTTGAAAAACTAGGTCATCAGGTCAAATCTAATATAAACTTTTAACAACTCTAGCTGCTACATTTATGACTCAAACTTGATGGAACTTTGTCAGAATAGTTATCTGAACATTTTCTTGGCAAAGTTTGAATCTGGGGTACACACAAGGACAACATTGCTGCCAGAGTCACATTTATGGGCCCATCTTTGAAAATGGTTATGGTTCATCAAAAAAACAGGGTCCCCAGGGGGCGGGCATTTTTACTTATATGGCTATAGTGAAACTTTGTTAGCACCCTAGAAGTCACATTTTTATTGAATCTAAATGAAACTTACTTAGAAGACTTGTTATAATGACTTCTTGTGGTCGAGTTCGAAAATTCTTCTGGTTCGTTGAAAAACATGGCCGCCGGGGCAGGTGAGGTGGGGGGCAGGGCAGTTTTTCTTATATGGCTATAGTAAATACTTGTTGACGCTATATTAGCCACATTGTTTGGCCAATCTTCATGAAACTTAGTCAGAACATTTGTACCAATGAAATCTCTGCTTAGATTGAAACTGGTTCATGTGAGCTCAGAAACTAGGTCACTTGGTCAAATAAAATAAAAACATGTTAATACTCTAGGAGTCACTTATATGGTCCAATCTTCTCACGCTTTCTCAGAATAGTTTAGTTCCTTTGACTCTCAGGAGAGCGCCTTAGGGCCCATGGCCCTCTTGTTTCAATTAACTTGCATGATAAACATAATTTTAAATGTGAAAAGCAGGTCTTTTGGTCCAAGTTCATGTTCCAAATTAGAGAACACATGTCAAATTTAGGAAATGAGTACTTAACACTTTGTCCGGAGAATAACTTTGTCCATCATGGATGTGTTTTCAAATAACTTGGCAAAAGTGATCACCATGATAAAATAGAGTGTCTCATGCAAGAATCAGGTCACTAGGTACAAGGTCAACATCATAAATCAAGGTCAAAAATCAAAACATTGGATCAAGCGAATAAAGGATATTAAACTAACTTTACTGCAGTTACAAGCATGCTGCGAGGCACACACTATAACTATAACCTGCATGGAATACAATTTAAAGTCAAAGGTAAAATCAAAGAAGTCAATTGACACTTTGTCAAACTTTTCCTGATTTTTTTTACTGGCTGGCGTATCTTTGAGATAATGGAACCCTTGTTAATGTGTTTCATTGATTCTCAAATCACAGAATTGTATTGCTCTTAAGCAATCAGAATTGGCATTCAGAAAAGATGCTCTTACTACAAATAATAAGCAAAATATTACGCTTTTATCTTAGGAGGTACATTCTCTGAAATGAATTTTTAACAACGGAATTCCTTTTATAAAAACCTACCAATACGAAGTTCCTTTTCCGATGTAAAAATGTCTCAAGTTGACTCCGTCCTTAAAACCTATTGAGACTGTCAAAAACTTATTATGATAATGGTAACAATTTCCCTTTTGCTAGACTGTATTGTCAATGTAAATGCCTAGAGAAACGCAAAGCCTCTTTTCTAAAGCCTCTTTAAGGTACAGACAGAAGCAGTTGAGAGACTTCTGTTTGCTTAAAAACTCTGGTTATTAATTCTATTTATAGCATTTAACGGCCTCTCCTTATTGGCTGTAATAGACCTTATTCAGAACTCAATGAATTGCTAGGTACAAGCAACTTTTTACTGTTATACTATTATAGGTTGTTTTTTTCTTGATGACACTTTATGTACATGTATAAAACACGCTTTTTACAGAGCAAGACTTATGTTTGCATATTGACAAGACATGTGTCCATGGAAATTTAAATGACAATATATAACCTTTGGAGAGTTTAGGTGAATTTTATAAATAAATATATTTATGTGTTTGAGGGAGGAAAAACTGAAATATAAATTTGGGTACACATATCACATTTCATTCTCAGATGTAAATTGAAGCCATATCTGTTCCTTGTGTTAGTAAGGTATCAGAAATGTCATCTTGTTATGGCATTAATTATCCTGAATAATACTCCACAAGATAATCGTAAGTGTATATTATGTCTTCCTCTGAAAGGTGCAGATATTCAATACTTTCCCATGTAACCATGGTAACTGTATATATATGAAATGTAAGTCAAAAGAAGAATATTTGTAGACCCTCACCTGAGCACAAAATGATTGAGTGTTTTTTTGTCATTGGTACTTGCGTTTGATAAATTGAAAATCATTATATCATATATAGTTTTTCCGTATATGGCAATACTGATTAGTTTCAAAAAGTTCTTGTCAAGGATTGGTTTTTGCAATAATTTCACAGAAATGATGTTCTTTGGGTGACCTTGACTTAATTTTTGCTGCCAATTAATTAAGATTTAAAAATATAATCCAGAGGAGCTATGCTGGCTTCATATGGTATAAAACCCAGTTTAGTTTGACATTGCTCTTATTTTGAAATGATTTAAAGTCATGGTTATTTGAGTTCAACTTTGAAAAAGAAACTTTAAAATGTTTTATCATTGGGTTTATGATGCGGAGAAACTAGTGCATGTCATGCATCTAACCTAGATTTTAGTCTGCGTCATTTATAAACACACAGAGTATAATGTTTGACAAACTCACTGAAGGTAATTCCTTAGTCAATCATTTGAGTATAATTGATATATTATTTTCGTTAAAACAAAAAATACATATTCTCACTTTGTATGCAACATGTTACTGCCTACCAACTTCACTATTTATTTTGTTGTTGGAGCACCTAAACTTGGCAAAGGCTGTCTTATATATTTTAGCGGAATTTCCAACTGCAAATACCTTTCGTTGTTAAGTAGAATATAGTACTGATAATCAGGCTACATCTTGATGCATTGCTTATGTGTGCCAATTCTGGGTAATGCAATCAATTACTGAACACAAGCAATACGAATGGAACTTGAATACCCATGGATCGGGTATAAAGTTTTGGCAATAAGCATAACTTTCATACCATAGATGAATTTGTCTATAAAACTATATCTGGTACAAAAACAAACTGAAGGTGCGTTTTATCAGAGATACAAATTGTTTTATAATAATTCTATGGGGTACACGTTTCACATAGTATGTGTTAGACAAATGGCATCCCGGGCATTTAAACTAGTTAATTCGTGGTGTGCAGTAAAAGTGTATTCCTCAGTGATTCGAATAAAAAGAATATCTTCAACAACCATCTTCATTTTTGCATCGGTGTAGAAAAAAAACATTCAAATCAAATGTGATCGATCATTGCTATTTCTAACATGAAAATATTAGCTGAAATAAATAATGTTAATGAACATGTTGTTGTGTTCAAATATAAATAACTAAAATATATTGACCAAATATTTTACTTGGTCTTGACCATTTTGTTTTTGCTCAAATGCGGTAACACAAAATTATTAAGATAAAAAACAGCAATCATACACAAGGCGTCAAACACATTAATTAGTAAAAAATTATTGGCATCAATTATCTGTGTTGCCTAAACATATAAATATGCATTCCTCACAGATATGCATTTGATCACTAATTCAGTACAATAGACCATTTAGATGTATTTACAAGTGTCACTATAATAATTGATAATAATATTCGTGATTCAAAACGCTAGGTTTGATTTTTCAAAAACAGAAACCATCGTTATCCATATGCCATAAACAACAATTTTGTGGGCAATTCGTCGTTTATAGTTTTGAATTTGATTTGAAGTTGTTAACACTTTTCGTTTGAAGGAATACTCTTCTTACCGAAAATAGAGTTTAAGTGGAAAGTGTCGTCCCTGCACAGGCTAATCTGGAAAAGTTATACTTTACGCACATGCATTAAACCCTTTTTTCACAGAGTGCGTCTGATCAGACCAAATTAGTCAATCAAACCTAGTGTTACCATTGATTGTTTCCTAATTCGAAAAAGGCATAACTTATAATCTTGAAACAAGCGTCTTCTTTTTGTATATGACAAACAATCTGAAAAGAACAAATACTTAAAGTTCTCACACGATAGGGTGTCTTCTACATGCAGGGGCTTAAAGACCGGCTTTTTCGACTGTGTTGCCTTTTATTGCTTCGCTGGTGCCACTTGCGAAGCTTATTGATCGACCATCCTGCTTGACGTACGCTCCGATGCTGTTACCCACGGATCTGGTACCTTGTTGCAAGAAAGCTCCGCAGCCATTGGCAAAGTGACCTGGCATCCCACATGCGAAGCAGATGACGTCACGCCTGCCACCTTGTTGGACGGAAGCTCTCTCTGAGCGTCGAAAACGACTTGTAATAGGGTCAACGCGAGCAGCTGCATCATTAGCGACCTTGAACACAGCTGGTGTGGTTTCCGGCTTCTCAGTCTTTTCGAGCCGTTGTTTTGCCTTTTCCTCTGCCCGTCGAATACGTCTATCATCTTCGGCGTCATTAGCAACTTCATTTTGTTCGTATTCTTGAATAGTCATCCAACCAGCAGGGGAAGAATCCGCTATTCTTATAAGCTTTTTTCTGTGATTAAGTTTCCCTTCAGCTTTTGACAAAAATTCTTTCGCTTTTTCAGCATTGCGTAAAGAAACAGCCTTGGATGCGCTTCGAATTAATTCAGAAATTTCATTGTTTAAATTGAATTATTTTCTGTTAGCAACCGATTTTAACACAATGTTTGAATCTAGTCTGATTTTTTTCCGCACGTTCTCCTCAGTCCAGTCCGACTCTTCCTGGAAGCTTCTCTTCAAATCTTTAAATTTATCGTCAAAGAAGCCTTTTAATTCATGCATAACTTTATTTTTTAATTCACTTTCTGAATCAGACATGATAGTAAAATAACAAACGACCTTTCTTTGCTGCCAATAAAACCTCGAGTGACAAAGAATGCCTATATACTACTTTATAACGCCACAAAAACTCGCAATGCACGATTTAATTTCCCGCTAAATCAAATCGTAAAACGAAGAAGTACGATCAATACCGAAAACTATAAATAGAACCAATTTAGAAACGTGAATAAGTTCATTTATAACTCGTTTACAAGACATAAACTTCGGATACATTTTAATTACATAACTATTACAAATCTATTTATAGATGTAGCAACTAACCTCTTGATATAATTTATTTATGCCAAATATAAGCTAAACTAAAATGACGCAGTTGGTAGCGCATCGGTGGTTCGAGATAACATTTTGTGTTTGTTTTTTCAAACATTGTCAATATAAATTAAGCCGATTATTTTATTATGTTTTTGTTTCTTGGTCTTTAATGTAATGGAAATTAAATATTTATTTTCAAGTTTATTCAATACTTGTTATTTTCAAACAAGGCACTATTAATAATTTAACTCCTTTATATAATACAGGGGGGGGTATAATATAAAGGAGTTAAATTATTAATAGTTTAATAAGAAGATATAGGGGTACACCTGTCCATATGTGCATATGTCCGTCTGTCTGTCTATGTTTAAATTGAGTCGCAATACAAAATGTATTTTTGCGACGAATGCTGTAGAATATGCATTTGTTGATGGCAAGTTCATCGTTGTAATGCACTTTATTCGTAAATTAATACAAACACTCGACAACAGTAATACTATTTTATTCTCGCATGCACGTATAATTGCATTTTCAATCAATAGTAAAACGGTGACCTTATCAAGTTGAGACACATCAGCATAAATTGCATAACTTCTGACATTAGGCAAAACTTTCATTTAATATAATGCACATAAATGTACCGATCAAAATCAATTTAAACCAACATCCATTTTTTCATTTATATTGTAAATTTCCCAAACTATTGCTCAATTTTAAATGATTAACTTTCAGGTTTTACAAGTATTTTAGGATGCATTGATTGCACGCACGTGCATTTGAAGAAGCCAATAGATCACGTGGAAGATCACGTGAACAGACGCGGCAACTCGGCGACCAGATGGTCGATTCCGAGTCAACTACGCGTAAATCTCGAAGCCGCCAAACTCCGCGGATCGCGGAATTTGTAGGTTTTGCGTGCGCTGTACTGTGCGTGCGCTGTACTGTATGTAGTTATTACCTATTTAAGACAAACAAAATTTCAGTTGCATTACAGAGACAGGATTATGTTTCATTGTCACAAAGTGACGGTTGCAAAATATGTGACAATATCATTCACTTTAATTGAGTGATGGGAATTGTATCCGAAATCGGTATTCAGATAAACGAATCAAGTGTCCGAATATAACCGGATATCTGTATACATTTATAAACAAACTACAAAAGACTACTACCAACATCAAAACAGTGTGAATACGTTAGCACTAGTGTTAAAAAATAATAAACAATATAATGCATTAAGATGATTTCATTATTAAAATAAGTTTATTTATAAGAAAAATATCAAGGTCACAAAATACGTAATTTCCTTTAAAAAAAAAAACACATCGTAAAACTGAAACAAACTCTAGCCAGCTACAGGTACGATATATTCATGCTATATACATTTAACACAGGTTTAGAAATTAACACAAATATCTCGCTGTACTAGATTCAAATTATTTTTAATCCAACAGTAAGAAAGACACAACTTTATTTGTACTGTGTTTTATTAAAGATAACTATTGATATTGACCAATGGACAAAAAACAATTAATTTGAATGTACAGATCACATGTTTTCACACTTTGCAACCGCTAATTGAAGCCACGTAGCCACTTGGTGTCCCAAGGAGCCACTTGGTGCGCGGGTCGCTGGGAGTTGTAACTGGTAAAGTTTTGTTTTTCTTGGGCTGCCTGGAATCCAATTAATTGTCCAGGGTTTTACATGTACATTGAGTACTTCGATGGTATTTGTTCCATGCAGACTGGGAAACCCTTGAAAATGTTGCAGCTTTCACATTTGTTTGGAATGTGAGCCTGTTATAACATGGAACATTTCCCAGCCTTAATTGTCTCTTAAATTAACAAAAATAATCAGAATGTTCATGCACTTCATTTTGATAAAAACATTATACATGTAAAAACATTTTGTCATTGTTATTTATGAACGTATTTCCATGTACTTGCTAATGGAACCTCAGGTGTTCACTATTTTATTAATTAAATGCTGTCTGCTTTTTACGTAAATAAAAGATTATATATATATGGTTTAATGCACGATCTTGTTTATAAAGTATTGTAAGAGTACAACAATAACATTTGAATTATGTCAGTGAAATATGAAAAAAGGTATCTAATTTGTAACAAAGTGTCATAAATAGATCAAACGAAATTATTTATAAAAATTGCATAAAAACACTTACACTAATTGCCTATACATTATGTTTTGTGTTAACTAATTAATGATAACCATAAACTATTGTCAATGAGTAATTGAAATTGTCAACCACTAGCTAAACTGAAACTTGTAGTTTCGCGTCAACTCTTTAAAGGGGAAAAAGTTGTTTGTTTCCATTTACATCTTCAAAGAATGTAGGGTTGCAAGGGCAGATAAACTAAACTTTTGTAAAAAAAACTTTGTATGATATACCATATTTCACACTTAAATACGAATTTTTAATGATACACTTTTATATTCAACATTATTTCTATATAGTTTTATACTTTAATTTAGCTAATATGATTGAATACAGCAAAAATTATGAAATCTGCAACCTGGAATACTGTTGATTCAATAAGTAATTGGATTGACGTATAATGTTGATATGAAAATTTGGGCATATTCCTTGGATCCTCAACTTGTAGATTTTGTATAAAGCGTCTGATCTGATGTACGACTTCTGACGTAAAAGTTTGGTCAACATTTCATATTGTTGGTTAGTGTCAGGGGTCGACCAAGGGGGCGACTTGGGTGAAAATGTTGCTTAAAATAGACTAATTTTCGCTTTGTTTTTAAGAGCTAATGAGAAATTCATCTTGCCCTAGTTTTCAATACAATCCATTAATAAACAATACCAGTAAAGCAACCTCACATTTAAATTTCAGCAAACACAATTTATTTCTTCACACCCGTTTGCTGTGGACCAACAAAAATCATAACAAATGAGTGCCTGACGAATAATATTGGTTTTACGGCAAAAACAATAACAAGTTTAGGGTCGGCATTAAAAAATTATAGTTCAGGTTGGGTTAGTGCAAACATACAATTTTACAGGCCTTATCTGAAATTCAACATGATACACTTGATCTTTATCCAAAACTCACATAATATGTCCGTTAAACATTGCTCGATGTGTTTGCATGGCTGCGTTTGTGACACTTTGCATCGGCTGCAAAAGGGTTTTATCGTCTGAAAAATTTGAACGTATTCAAAAAGTTGTAATTAATACAAGTTTTGTAGAAAATTTGTTAAAATGCGTTCCAATATGTTTATAAACAAATTTGAATGTCTTTTCAAAGCGTTTGTCAAATTGCGTCATAATGACAGAGCGCAAGCTATTGGTTTGAGAGGAACTTTTTTGCATATTCATGTATATTAGGTGATCGCAAACTGTCCCTATTGAAATTCTTTGCAATGGTTTATGTACTAGTACAACATTTAACAAATATTTGTGTATTGAAGGTAATTTAATCCAAATTCATGAAAAATAAAAGCTAATTGCTAACATTGATTGAAATTATATAAAACAAAAAACAATTGAAAGTATTCATACAAATTTTTATGAAGGGTAACTTTGGATATGCTAATCATCGCAAATCAAAATGCATCTTAATAATTTTGTAATAATATTTAGTACCACTACAGCTTTGCGAAGACATGTCAATTTTCTGATACAAAAAGACAAGGCTTGTTTTAAGATTATCAGGGGTGTGATGTTTCCTCCTTTCAGCTGATTCCTCCCTTTCCATGTCAAACTAATTTTACTAATAGTTTTATGGAACCCTGTAAAGAGGGAAGGGCGTTTTCCTTCCCTCAGGCGGTTCTTTAATGACAACCCTAATGATAAGTTATGCCTTTTTCGAAATGGGAAACACATAAAGCCTTGATGCTGCAGTATGTGTCTACTATGCCTGCCAAGAAGCTTAATTTTAACATCCAACAGTTTTTTAGATTCCGATTTCAGTAGAGAAGAGGATTCAGAGCGTGTTGCATTTGTACACAATGATGGGTGCAGTGTGTTTTTTTTAAATTATGTTTGGAATGAGGCCGGGTCCCTTTGGATCGGGGAAAATCTTGCTGTTTTGCCTTAAAGTGGGAAATATATGTTTTTTTTGTTGATGCTTTTTTTGCTAAAAATACTTTAAAATTGGTAATAAAAGTAGTTTCAATATTAAATCTAATTAGCTTTAACTTATAGAAATATAAATAGGATAACTAAACTAAAATGTTGAGACTTATTTTATATTTTATTTATTGGAAAACTTCAATTGGGCATTTTTAGATCCCGTTTGGGAAAAGTATATTCTTTTTCCATCGAAAATGGACCCCCCTACTTGACCCAAAGTTGAATGCAAAGAAAACACTTTGGCTGCATCACAAGATCAGCAATGCCACTTTGGCATTTACAATCAGCTCCTCGTTGAGTTAAGAAGAGAACATCCTCAAACCTTCAATACATTCGTCAGCTGAAATGTCAACTAAAAGGTTTGACATGTATGAGAGCCATTTAGAGGGTCCATCAATGTCTCTGGAAGGAAAACATCTGGGCAAGGGAGCCATAAGATCCAGCCCTAAACAGGGTTGTAATTTCTCCTCCTTTCGGCTGATTTAATAGTTATTAACCTTTCTGGATCTATGTACACATGAAGAGTTCAATTGCACCATGTATGGGGGGGGGGTAGGGCATTTTCCTCCCCCTTGGTGTGATTCTTAAATTACACCCCTGCTCAAGTTGGCTGTCACTCTTTGGTACCAGGTTTCTGTTACACAGTTCTCAAGACATGAAGTACTCAATACTCTCGCTGTAGCAGTCAGAGACCTCTGTCCACTCAATCATGCATTATGTGAGAAAAGTCATGTACAGAATTTCCACCCATATACCAGTTATATAAAAAATCTACGGATAACATCATATTTATTACATTGAAAAAAGGCATGATATTCACAATCAATAATACATATATTATTTTCGTTGAAACAAAAATTACATATTCTCAAATTATATGCACATGTAACTGCCTACCAACTTCACTATTTAATTTGTGGGTGGAGCACCTAAACTTGGCAAACGCTGTCTTATATTTTAGCGGAATTTCCAACTGCAAATACCTTTCGGTGTTAAGTAGAATATAGTTCTGATAATCAGGTTACATCTAGATGCATTGCTTATGTCATTGTGCCAATTCTGGGTGATGCAATCAATTACTGAACACAAGCAATACGAATGGAACTTGTATATCCATGGATCGGGTAGAAAGTTTTTGCAATAAGCATAACTTTTATACAATTGATGAATTGTCTATAGAACTATATGTGGTACAAAAACAAACTGAAGGTGCGTTTTATCAGAAATACAAATTGCTTCATAATAATTATATGGGGCAAAAGTTCCACATAGTATGTGCTAAACAAATGGAATCCCGGGAATTTTAACTAGTTAATTCGTGGTGTGCAGTAAAAGTGTATTCATCAGTGATTCGAATAAAAAGAATATCTTCAACAACCATCTTCATTTTTGCATCGGCGTAGAAAATACATATTCAAATCAAATGTGATCGATCATTGCTATTTCTAACATGAAAACAATAGCTGAAATAAATAATGTTAAAGAACATGTTGTTGTGTTCAAATATAAATAACTAAAGGATACTGACCACATTTTTTGCTTTTTTTTTACCATATTGTTTTTCCTCAATTGCGGTTACACAAATTTATTTAGATAAAAAACAGCAATTATACACAAGGCGTCAAACACATTAATTAGTAAAAAAATATTGGCATCAATTATCTGTGTTGCCTAAACATATAAATATGCATTCCTCACAGATATGCATTTGATCACTAATTCAGTACAATAGACCATTTAGATGTATTTACAAGTATCACTATAATAATTGGTAATAATATTCGTGATTCAAAACTCTAGGTTTGGTTTTTCAAAAACAGAACCCAGCGTTATACATTGATAAATTCTGGATCCATCGTTACAATACCATAATCAAGAATTGTGTGGTCAATTCGTCGTTTATACTTTTGAATTTGATTTGAAGTTGTTAATACTTTTTGTTTGAAGGAAGACTCATACCGAAAATACAGTTTTAGTGGAAAGTGTCGTCCCTACACAGGCTAATCTGGGAAGATACTTTACGCAGATGCATTAAACCTTCTTTTCACAGAGTGCGTCTGATCAGACCAAATTAGTCAATCAAACCTAGTGTTACCATTGATTGTTTCCTAACTGTCCGCTCATTGAAACTCTTGAAACTGAGCGCGCTGGAACTACTTCATCTTTATTAACATGAAAGGTATCAAACCGAAATCGAAATCCGACAAATTGTTGTATGTTTAAATGTAGCTGGAACACTTCTTGGCGGGCCATAGCAGCCACATACTGCGTCCTCAAGGCTTTGTGTGTGTTTCCAATTTCGAAAAAGGCATAACTTATAATCTTGAAACAAGCCTCTTCTTTTTGTATCTGAATTGACATGTCTTGGCAAAGCTGTAGTGGTACTAACATATACTTACAAAATTATGCACAATTCGCATTAACTAATTATAATGCGCGGGATTTCATTTGTCTAACACACACTATGTGGAACTTTCACCCGATATCATTATTCTGTAGCGATTTATAGCTCTGATAAAACGCATCTTCAGCTTGTTTTTGTACCACATATATATCTATAGACAATGAACCCAGCATGAGCTATGACAGGTCTATGTATACTATACAACATCATCTTTCAGCTAGATTTAAAACATTTGTGTTGGTGAAAAACTAACCTTTCACATAAAGGTCACCATTTTGTTTTGATGATTTATATACACGCTGTTCGGTTATCCCCCCTGATAGAGGTATTGTCACTATTATGCAGCTATTTTGTGTGTGTATATCTGTCGTGCAGACCTTGCTTCAAACTTAATTAAATTCAGCTAGTTTATTTGGTAAATAGTTAAACATTTATTTTCTTGGCATGTTCGCATTTCTTGTTGCAATTAATAATTTTTTAACCTTAAGTTAACATTTGCTACATAATTACTACAAATATTCAACTTCAAATTGGTCTTTGTGGTATTTATATCAGATGACTTTTTTTTTAAATGTGCATTTAACTATCAAAGCGGAAAAATAGTCTAGCACGCTCTGTTGGGACAGCCATTTTATTTTAAATGAGCTTCGAGCCATGTTCACTTCTGTTTAACCAAGATTTGTTTGGGAGCATTATCCTCACTTGATATTTACAGCTCTTATTTTTATTCTCTTTCTTATTTAGTCTGTTGGAT
Organism: Dreissena rostriformis; assembly: GCA_007657795.1. Lineage (NCBI taxonomy): Eukaryota > Metazoa > Mollusca > Bivalvia > Myida > Dreissenidae > Dreissena > Dreissena rostriformis. The sequence goes on along the minus strand of VMBQ01006262.1, from coordinate 13,178 downwards.
ATTTACTAGCTGGCGGCAACATTTGTAGGAATCTTGATCCTGATTATTCATGTTTTACGCAGTGTGGCACAATTGCAGTACTTTTTATTTCTCCTTCATTTGACAGATTATGTTGCCTTTTTGGGCACAAACCAGTAAACAACATTTTACAGATCAATATAAAACTGTAGATAAAAATGTCGTTGAACTACTGTGAGCATTTAAATTATCCTCACCAGATATCACGAAACAAGAAATGTCACTCTAAAGTTACCATTGATTATAATTTGATAAAACGGTATAATATTAAGGTGTTCTGAGGACTCACATCAGTTGCATTGGTGGTATAAAGTGGAAGTGTACAAGAGGCACAGATTCTAAAAAAATGTCCTGATAAAACAGCAAGCTATAGAACATCACGGTGCCTATACCACGTGACTTTTAAGATCTGTTTAGGGAGTAAACTATAAACAAAAGCGCGACCTAGGTAACATTTTCAAGGATTACTTCTAAAATATTTCACCATTTTTTATGGCATCAAGTGGAGAGCCCGCTCATTCGTGAGAGTTTTCTATCAGGTATCATGATTTTTTTAAAACAAATAAGTATTTTTTCAGTAAAGTGCAACCGCGCGTTTGAACGGTTAGAAAAATGTAGGATCAGTGTGGGGACGTTATATTATTTTGGCACAAAAAACATCACCTCTGGTGAAATTAAGCAATAAACGTTAAGGGCGGAGCTTATACTATATCATTTTGTATTCATGTTCAGGTTTCAATTATATATTTATGAAAAACTGTTCAAGAAAAACATGCTTTGCGTAATATTATATGTGTGGTATACGTTTTTAGAAGGATCTGTGTGATATCCGTGTTCCTACAATTTACGGATAAATTGTTATAGTAACGACAATATATATATAATACAAATTTAATTTCAAGCATATAAATTATCTGATTATCGGGCCTGGTTATGACACACATCTATATCGATAAATATAGAAATGTTATTTTGAAAAATAGTTCAGTGAATCATTTGTTTATACTTTAGCAAATACATGTTCTTCACTGTGTAGACAATTTCAATTAATGTATTAATATTACTTTGCTTGTACATTTCAGAATTTTGATTTTCTATTTTATACTCAAAGTGATAATAATATGTTTATTATATGTTGTTTTTAGTATTGTTTTGGGGTATTGTGCTAAAATAATAAAATTGAAACCACAAGGACATCACTAAAAAAACATGCATCATAAGTTTTGCAAACCGTTCATTTTGGCCATTACACAATCATAATACAAATAAGTATCTAACATAATCTACAAAAAAATATCATTGCCATGATACTTAATTGGACAAACAATTGTTTCCCTGCTGGGTCTGTTATCTGTCGTACATAGTTTGTTGTGCGTCGTCTATATTGACCTTTTTAATACTCCAGAGGCCACATTTATAGTCCAATCTTCATGAAACGTGCTCAGAAATTTGTATTAATGATATCTCGGCCAAGTTCTAAACTGGGTCACGGAAGTCACACTCCAGGTCACTAAGTCAAATCAAACAAAAGACTTGTAAGCAATCTAGAAGTCACATTTTAAGTCCAATTTTCGCGAAACTTGGTCAGAATATTTTTATCAATGATATTTAGGCTAAGTTCGAAAATGGCTCCGCCAGAGGGCAGCTAAGTTTTCCTTATATGGCTTTATGAGCCTCGCTCTGTGAAAAGGGGGTTTAATGCATGTGCATAAATTGTTGTCCCAGATTAGCCTGTGCAGTCCGGCTAATCAAGTACGACACTTTCAGCTTTTATGGTATTTTAAGTTTAATGGAAGTCTTCTCTTAGTCAAAACAATGTTTAGGTGGAAAGTGTCATCGCTGATTAGCCTGTGTGGATAGGTTAATCTGAGACGACTATTTACGCACATGCATTTTACCCCTTTTTCACAGAGCGAGGCTCATATACATTGTTAACACTCTGGAAGTTCTTTTTTTGTCCAATATTGATGAAACTTTGTCACAACATTCGTTCTGATGATATCTTGGCCGAGTTCAAAAAAAGTAACAGTTCAATGAAAAACATGGCCGCATGGCAGTGTGGCAGTTTTCCTTATAAATGGCTCTAGTGAAACCTGGTTAACACGTTCCGTCACATTTATAGTCAAATCATCATGAAACTTCTTATGAACATTTAAATGTTTTAAAGATATCTTTGCCGAGTTGCTTTTGTTAATGAAAATGTAAAAAGGCTAGCATTAAAATGCAACATCCCGAAACAAATACTGTCTTGTGATTATTAGTTCCAAAGATTGTAACCCTCTTGCAGTTTTCACTACAAAATAATTAACCCATTTATGCCTAGCGTGTAGAAAAAAAGGCCTTGGCAAACAGCGTAGACCCAGATGAAACGCCGCATGATGCGGCGTCTTATCAGGGTCTGCGCTGTTTGCTTAAAGGAATTTATGTAAGAAATACCGTAATAACTCTATGTTTTCGGACAGTTAAAAATAATTATTTTATTTCGTGTCCGAAAACTTAGATACGAAAGATATTCACAAAATATGAGTGTCCGAAAATTTAGAGTCGAAAATTTGAAGTGTCCGAAAATAGCGTCAATTGTATCAACGACTACCGGAATGTCACGTGCTTGTAAATACCACGTCGTATAGTAAAAATTACATTAATATGTTTGCACTGCATTTGAAATAATTTCAAATGCTTAATTTATTTTACAGAAAGTAACTACATGGCTGTACTTTGACCTACGAGTTCAAAGATGAGCATGTGATGTTCCGATACTCTCTAGTATGAACCAGTTATTAATGCAATACAATAAAAATTTGCAAACTATGAATTCGTTGTTTGTTCATAAGTCGTTGTCTACCACCTTCAATTGTTCGGGCAACTTGCAATATAGTGTATCACGCTTGCAGCGTTTAGTATTTGTCACAGTTATCGTTCTGAGAAGGGACATAGTACAGTATATAATTGAACTGTTAATTGGCATTACGCCCGGTTATAAGCATAACGCTAATTTTCAAAAGTAGTTGTTTAAGATTATCATAATTGAATTAATTGACGTTATCACGTTGTTCCATTATGGCTTTAAACATTTACGACATAATTTCAAATGCGTCCGTGCGAAACCATTGTTTATTACCGTTTCATAAGGAAATGTACCCAATAATGCAAATGTCCATTGCCTTAAGGCATGATTATGCCAGGTTTTACGACCGTAATCCCGTTGTAAAACCCCATAATTTAAGTGTCATCAAATAATGAAAATAGGGCCGAAATATGGAAAAATAGTGATGTAAAATATACTGTCCGCAAATTAAGAGTAATTAATTATGGACGAAAACCCGCATGTCCGAAAATTAAGAGTCACGAAAAATAATTATTTTGGCTGAAAAAAGGGGTGTCCGAAAACATAGAGTAATTACGGTATTCTAAATATAGAAATAAATATACTAGAACTCCCTAATTTTGGAAATAAATTGATCCAATTTAGAAGGATGGGAGAGTCCACTAGGCATAAATGGGTTAAGTGGTTTCTGATTTCTGTGATTTTCAGACGAAATCATGCGGATCATTTTAATCAAAATTCTTGATGACTGTTTGTACATTTCACTGCAGCATAGGACAATTCTGCAATTTATTTCGAAAGAGAAAACAATTCAAGTAACATGAATAAAATGTAGTCAATTTACAGAAACCAACTTTGAAAAAGCCTATTGAGGCTAAATATATCAGGAAAAGGTGAAGATTTGTCTATGTCTATTTACTATTATCCTTACTGGATACATAACATAGTATTAAGAAATCTCTTCTTATAACTAAAGTATCCGAATGATGGTAGTAATTAAACGTTTTACCACTCAGATACGCACTTTGACGCGATTGCAGTCCCTTAGAAAATCAAATTCAATTTGAGAGCTTTCTTACTAGATTTAAGTTTTGAATGCTTCATTTCAACTCTTAGGTATGGATGAGCAGCAAACAGCATTAAACCTGAACAGACTGTGAGTAACTCGCAGGTTGTTCTGTTTTTATGCTGTTTGCATTAGCCAATTCAACTTCGCTTCTGAGTGCGAAAGCGTTAAATTAATAAGAATACATTTGAACCTGACTGATTCGGGTCATATGTTAAACATGTTATGCTGTGTTTCCATTATTGCATGCTTTTTCATGATGACAAAAATTACTTTCCAATTAACCACATAATGGGAAAACACTCAGTTCTGGCGCATACAGATGGTTCATAATTGCGCATTGGATCAGCATACTGTTGTGTCTGTGACAGAATATGCTTTTGCTATTCGGATATCTAAGTTTCCACATATTTTTCCCCGGTGGNGCTTGGTCGGGTTTGGTCGGGAAATTTCGGTGATCGGGATGATCGAGTTGATCGGATCGGCAGTGGGAACCCACCATAAGATTATTAATGAAAATTCTATGTTTTGTAACACAAATATTTGACATTCTTTCTAATTTGGACTGTATGTTGTAAAATAAAATAGTAAAACCAGCATGTGAACTATATTTTTGTTATTGAAAAAACATCAATATAATTTCGACAACAATTAAACGGAATCAATTAGTAATACTTATCTATTTTAAACCTTGATACTAAATACTAAATGAAGCCGGCTTACAAGCGTAGCAGCTTAATTGAAATTGAAACTCTTGCATGATTGTTTCCTTCTACAATACACATAATTAAATGTAGTTAAATAATGTGAATTATTATACGAATCCAAACGGACTTAAATATTAACCCGTAAAGTGCTGATTTGATTTCAAATGTATTATTTGCCAGTGCTGAATTGTTTCATGATAAACAGAAAAAATACTATAAGTTAACTGAAACTGAGGTAAAAATATTAATACAAGCATAATTCGCATGAAAATTGAACAATATAATGTGTATATGTAGACCTATCAATTGACTGAAAAAAGGATCATATTCTATTAATATGTTACTATGGTTACCATGGTAATGATAGGAATAATCTAAAATTTCAAGTTAAAAAAAATGAATTGCATGTTTTCATTCATAAATGTAAGATAGTCCTTTAATTATTAAATGTTAATATTGTAAAAAACACATTACAAAAAATAAAAACAAATTATATTAACGCCACATGTCACATGTGTGTGGTAAGATGATTCAACTATTTTCCATGATACTATTCTATTTCAATATGTTTTTTTTATCTCACAATGCACATAAGTGGCATTTAACAAAAGGTTTCATTTCCGTTCTTTCCTTATAATATATACAATCTCGATGCTTTGTGTACTGTGAGTAGTTCAACAACGATAAATGAGCGCGTTATTTTATATCTTGAAAGCAAGATTGTGTTATCAGCATAGGGCGTTCATCGATAGCCTATTCTGGCTTCCAATGGACGATTTACTGACCCAGCCCTAAACCTGAAATTCTGCGAGATGGAATTTTATGCGCAATTGTAACTGGACCAAAATTTGTGTCGTATTGTTCTCATTCATCTCGAAAATAGAGCACTGATTTTGCCAATGTTTTTTGTTCTCTCAAATCAGCCAATAAAACATTATGATTTATTCACTCAGGTCTACTGGCAGAAATTTCTTTCAACATTTTATTAGCTGTTTATGAAGGTCAATAAAGGTGAAAACCTGAGTAAGACAGCTATGCCGAAAAAAACTCACTGTTTCTGAAAGACATGAGAATATTAATCCCTATTATAAGCTATTAGCAAATGACGTACACACTTCTAAATCTTTTCGAAACTGACAGCATTCAAAAGTCAGGTCATCTCGGAAACTTTATAAGCGAATTGAATCTCGACATTATAAAGTCACCAAGAATAATAAGACCTCTTTGGAACAAACTTCTATACTAATCTTAAAGGCACTGTTACAGCTTAAAGCATAGACATGTTTTGAATACTAAAATGCTTAAGGTCAGTTAAAAACGGATTAACTTTGGTTGAATCACAAAATATTAAGACCACTTATAGTATGGTACAGATACAAATCTAAATACTTTGATACATGTTTTAAATATGGAAAAACATCAGAGCAGTTACTGACACGAAAACAATTGGTCAAACCTTAAAATTGTCACCAATTACATTATGTTAAAGAGCTCATGTAGATAAAAATAGTTTTTCATAAAAATTATACTAAGCTGAGTTAGGTATTGACAATTAATTTGATTTTGAAAATGATTATTGATTTCTTTCAAAACAAAATGCAACTGCATTTGGTTTTGTATTATAAATAATCAAGTAATTCCTTTGGTCAAAGTTCAAACTAATTAAGCACAGTGCGTCAAGCTGTGAACAATAAATCTGAACAACTATGCATTATAATGACCCATCTTACATGTCTGGTTCTCGATTTTTATTCCCCGGGTAGGGTGGCATATAACAGTCGCACTGTCTGTCCGTCCGTCGGTCCGTCTGTCCGTCTGTCTGTCCATCCGTCCTTCATTCGTTTCCGGAGTTTTTTTTTTAAAGCTTTCAGATATTTTGCTGATTTTTGGTGTACGAGTCTACATGCAGACTTACAGATCAAGTTTGAGTTTGTTCAGGTCCATTATTTTTTTTTGCGAAGTTATAGGCCTTGGACTTGCAGATAGTGACCTTATTTTTTGGTGCGTGAGTCTACCTACATAACTTACATATCAAGTTCGAGGTTCATTCTGGCCCATTGGTTTGTCATGAAGTTATGGGCCCTGGACTTAAAACAACTTTGTTTGAAATAGCTGATATGCGGTTTCAAAGTGCAGTAGGGAGCATTGTGTTTCACAAATACAGCTCCTGTTTTTACTAAATTTTGTTCATTATTCTCATAATGTGAAGTTTTAGCTTATAGGCAGGGAGCAATTAAACACAATCTGTTTCTGCTAACAATGAGTCAAACAGCTTTTTTGTAAAAGGTATTTTATTTTTCAATTTTAAATTTTAAGGAACTTATGTTCTTTTTGAAAATGCTAGCTTTCATATTAATATATGATAATAACACAATAAAATTCATTGCCTGTCATTCGTTTCGATCTTTGTATGGATATATGCATAATTTAAAGATAAGTTGAAAAGAGATTGTAACCCACTTTTTATGATATAATTAAATTATGTTCGTAACNAGGTTAAAACGTTGAATCAAATCTAGTTGTTTAGTTTTTGATAATTCTAACATAAAATCCCTTTCATAACAATATAAAAATAGATCAGCAATAAGCGGGGCACAATTAGTACCCATAGGAACACCGATAATTTGTTGAAATATTTTACCATTAAATTCAACAAACAAGTTATCCAGAAGAAAAGTAAGTGCTTCACAAAAGTCAAGACAAGTCCAGATGATGTATTTATCCAATATCTGATTAGTAAAAAAAGATATTTTAGAGTTTAAAGCAAGATAAGAACACTTCTCTCTTGCAAATGTTTTTTCAATCAGTGAAATGAGTTTGGATTTTATTAAAATGTGAGGAAGCGTTGTATATAGTGTAGAAAAATCAGAAGTACTTACTTGTGACACCTTATATTTTCTCATTTTAATTGTATCAATAACTTCTATGGAGTTTTTTATTGACCAAAATAAGTTTATATTACTAATTTCATAAACTGTATTACAATATTTGGCTATATGATATCTAATAGCACTCAAGGCGGATGTAAGGTACACTGATAATTGCTTAGTGGTACAAGACGCTGAATTAGTGATAATCAAGATTAAAAAAATGGTTAACATACTGAGGTCAATCTAAGGTTTCTACTTAAATGTTACACCTATCATAAACTTACAGTTCAAAGTAGGCCAGGTTCTTACTGATGTCTGATAATTGCTTTAAAAGGTCATTAACTTTCTAAATATAGCATTGTATTATCGGCCAAATGCGTCTACTGCAGTCGTAAAAGTCTAGCTGGGAAATCAGGTGGCGCATTCAGATAAATTGCAACTTTATGTCTAGACTGCATGCAAATAGCAATATCATCTTGTATATTAGGTTATTGACTGCCATAAAACTATAAAAACTCTCTAATATAATATGATATAACATGCAATCGTAGAACCAGAACAATTTGCTTCCTTTTATGGCTCACATGAACATTCAAATGTTGTGAAACAAGTAAGTCAAGACGTATGACAAAGAGTGTGGCCGACAATACATTTTTTTAAGAAGTTCACAATATATATATATAAGTCCTTTTGTTTTATCGTATTTTGCCTACCACAGAAAAGTAAAAACAAATGATAAACAAGCTTGTTTCTGACATAATGTAGAGTTTTGAGACAAAAGCGGAATGCCCTCACCATTTGTGACAATTTACTTTTTTTATGAAAGTTTAAACAAACTACATATCAATTTCGCAGTTAAAGTTATACTGAATTTGTGTAAAACAAACTGTGACTGATGATAAAGTTATATAATTGCTCCCAATATTGACACAAGTATACTTTGAAAGTGAGAAATCACGTACATGTACAAAAAAGACACTATAAAAGGGTCAGCTGGTGGGTGGGTTAATAAAATTGTACCAGAAACACCGAATGTTAACGTTTATTTTAAATAATCAATTCTCTGCAATACAAACATGTAATTTATTATCTCTCATTTCTAGGTTATTTATTAAGTTGTATTTTTTTTAAATAAATAGTTATAGTAAATAGTTATTATAGAAATGAATCATGTACAAACAACATTTTTTTATTAACTATAATAAAGGTATAGCTAAAATGGAATGGAAAGGGGGCTTCATTCCATTTCTTTGCCAAATCCTTTTATATACATGTATGTCTCAACCATTTTTGACCCTTTCATTTGTGAATGTTCTTAAAAATCTACTCATATCTAACATGTTTTTATTGGCTGTTGTAAATTTTATAGAGAAATATTAGTTTTACTTAATATTAATATCACATTATTTTCAATAACTAACATATTTTATGGAATATATGCTGAACGAATGATTTGATATAAGTGAAAACAACACAAATGCTTCACTTAAATGTAGAATGTGTAACGTTTACCACTTGTCAAGTTTTTGCAACAGAGGTAACGTCTGTATAATTGTATTATTATTATTTATAATCTGTCTCATGACAAGCAAGAGGCATTGAGTCATATAAGAAATGTCAAGAAATGATGTCAAGGACTGCACATGCTAATCAAGGACGACACTTTTTGCACATGCATTAAGCCCAGTTTTCTCAGAACGATGCTCATTTGGTTGGTTAAAGTACTACTATTGACACTGCATGAGAACAACTTATATAGCAGTTCCTTATTAGCTAGAAATGTCGATGAAGCCATGAACTGAATTTAACAAGTTTCATATTAAGGAAAGTTCATGAATTTTAAAATGTACATCATTATTATCATACCCATTTTAAAAATAGTTCATGAGCTGTTCATGAACAGTTCCTTATTAGCTTCAAATGCTCTGCATGAATTCATAAACTGCATTTTGCAGTGACAAATCAAGGACAGTTTATGTATTCTTAAATGTCCCATTTATATGCATTAAGTGATCATAAACACATATTAAGAATATTTAATGTTTTGCAGTGTGTGAACAACATCAAAGAACGAATCCATAGCTGTGAAATCGTGAACTGGGGTTTGCAATGGTAATTGCAGTTTGCAAGGGTAAATGAAGGTTAGCTAATGTATTATAAAATTGTCCATTCGCATGCGTTCTCTATTCTCCATAATACTTCATTGTTCAATATTCAAACTGGCAGTCATTGTTTCTTGAGACATGCATTTTGCATTTATGTTTATTTCCGCACATTAATCGTACGATGCACGATTATTGACAGCCTGAGAATAAATGTATTTATTATATGATATGATTAAATTTGGGGGCTTAATATAGTATTTTTCGCAAAAATCGATGTCGACTTCCTCATTTTAAAATCGAATGAACCAAAAGAACAAATACAAACCTTGCATCAATCGTTGAGGTCGATGTTTGATTTTACACCACCAATCCCTCAAGAAAATGTTAGTCCCAGGGGGGGGGTTAGAGATATAACTATACTGGTATATGGATTGATCCTGTATTGGCAACAGGTGTTGGATGTCACATTTGTGTTAGAAGTTAACATGGTTGTTTATATCATTTTTATTGCAGTTTATACCATTTTATTAATACTTCAAACGCAATTGTAAAATTAGCAATCAAGTCTGAAAGGAAGTTAGATGCACTCGATGTTATGAGGTTTGGTCGGTAGTAAATCGTTGAAAATGGTGCCATTCCTTTAGTGTTCATCAACAAAGAAAACAAAACAGTAAATTCTGATTGGATTACTGCATAATTCTTTTAGAAAATGTGCATTGCTTCTCTGTGTAGAGAAAAGAGGATTTTAGATCATTCTCACCATGGCTTCATTACTGGAAAAACATCGACTGAGTATGGATTCTGTGGATGGTCCAATGTTAGCCAATGAGATTATTCTTACCATGGTTTAGTTACAGAAAGAACACCAACTCAGTCCGGATTCTGCGTATGGTCCAATGTTAGCCAATGAGAAGAAGGACAAGACATAACTAGTGTGTGGGGACAAAGCCCTGGGCTACAACTTCAACGCCGTATCGTGCGAGTCCTGTAAGGCATTCTTTAGGAGGAATGCTCAAAGCATATATATATATAGCTTAAAAAGCTGAGTTGGGAAACAAAACAAAAGCTGGATAAGGTTTTGATTTTTATAGAACATTTTCACTGGGAAGAAGCCTTTATTTTATGCTTTTCGGTGGTTTAAAGAGAAATATCAGTGAATTAAAACTGATTATTCACTGTTTCAAACAGTGAAAATTTACAGTGAAAATTATCGATAATTTTCATTGTTTTACCGGAACTATTTTTTAGCCACAATACAAAAATAATCATTTGTAAGCATAAAATAAAAAGAAAAATTATTAGATTCTGTGGAATAACGATTGTTATTCACGCTTTATCATAGAACAAATATATTTTCTATAATCACTCATGAATTAAAATCAATATTCCACCGCATCCAACACATATGCTATTTTAATCTGCCTCTGTTATATAAGGTGAATAACTGATTGCATTATAGCCGGAGAACTAAGAGGCTGTGTAATGTGTGTTGATGAGCAGTGAATTGCGCATTTAATTATAATTGGAGAAGAATTCAATGAATTTCTTTCTAGATGGCTTGTTTTTTCTAAGAATACGTTGACGAATTCAATAGTATTAAAGCCTCAAACTGGGATTTCAGCCAAGGGCTTATAATTGTCTTTGCATAAAAGAAATTAAACATTATAATTCTTTGTAAAAGTCAGAGGGGGTAATCAAGTGACAATCAAGATGGCAACGTCCTTCCCAAGACAGGTTTTTTCGCCTTTTTTACCCTTAATTACCTGTATTGACTGTTTGATGCCACCCACTTTCCAGCCATACCAGGACGAAAGTGATTAGCCTTTATTCTGTATTAGTATTTGCTCTTTATCTCGACTTTTACTCTCTGCATTTTCTTAGTGGGAGCTGTAATTTTGTGACCCGCTAAACAAATTCGCAGCGAGTAAAGTCCAGATATAGAGCGAAAATTAACAAAAATTAACACGCTAACCACTTTCTTCCCGATATTGCAGGAAAGTGAGTGTCATTTAAACAATCAATCTATAAATCTATCTATCTATCTAGTAATAAAGGGCATAAAACGACGAAGAAATACCTGTCTCGGCATGGACGTCGCCAGCTTGTTTGCACGTGATTACCCCCATCCGATACTGTTCACTAGTACTTGATAATGGAACGATATTTTTTTATTTAAGGCTTTTCTGTGGTATTTTGGAAAATATCAGTGATTAAAAAAAGGGGAAAAACAGTGAAAATTATTGATATTATTCACTGTTTACGTGTAAATTGACATTGTTCTTTGACGACATTACAATTCAAGGTTTATTTTAATAAATTAAATTTTAAGGAAAAACGTATTTGACAATATGTGTCGAGCATACATTTTTTTGAGTATGGATTCAATTAGATGTATTTTTGCGCACAAGAACTAGGTCCTTAGGTCCAATGTCAAGGTCATTATATGAAACCACGCTCTTATGTTTCGCGCCACGACGTCAAGTGTATTTACGCGTTTTACGTCATATTATAGACGTCATAACGTTCATTGATAAAAAACAATATTTGTACAACATTTGTTGACAACATCATTATCGGTATTATTTTATTTATTTATTTATTTATTACAATTTATTCATTTATTAATTGTTATGCATGTGTTGACGTGTGCATGTTTGAAGAGAATGTAATTTAAATGAGTTGTTAGAATATTAATTACCTATTATTGCATCTGTTTGTACTTATTCTAATCACTTATTATAGATGTTTTTGATGATAAGTATATTAAGCTAATGAAATTATTTACATATTTCAAGTTTATTTGGCGTGTCGTACGCATGCCTGTTTTGGGTTAAATATTGTTTACCTTGTCAGTGTCATAGTGAGTCATGCTTATCAGCTTTAGGCAGAATGTACACAATTTATATGTGTTCAAATTAGTATGGCTAATTGAATTTTAATTGATATTTAATTGACATTTGGATGTCCAACATTTATGGACATTATCACAATCGGTACTATTATTTATTTATTTATTTATTTATTTATTTATTATAATTTATTCATTAATTAATTGCTATGCATGTGTTGACGTGTGCATGTTTAAAGTAAAATTAATGTAATTTTAATGAGTTGCCTGAATAATACTTATTATTATTTTACATTGCTTAATATTACATTGCTATAATTTGTAGTATGCACAGGCTTATCAGGGACGACACTTTCCAACTCAACTGGTTTTTTGCTGAGTAGAGACCTTATTTAAATGAAAAATATCATAAAAGCGGAAAGAGTAGTTCCTGATTAGCCTGTGCGGACTGCACAGGCTAATCTGGGACAACACATTACGTACATGCATTAATGTCCCTTTTTCGCAGAGCTAGGCTTGTATTTGCATATTGACAAGATTTGAGGTCATGGTAATTTAAATGACAATATATAACCTTTGGAGAGTTTAGGTGAATTTTATTAATAAATATATTAATGTGTTTTAGAGATGAAAAACTGAAATATAAATTTGGATACAAATATCTCATTTCATTCAGATGTAAATTGAAGCCATATCTGTTCCTTGTGTTACTAAGGTATCAGAAATGTTATTATGAC
>VMBQ01006261.1:0-57848 GCA_007657795.1 Dreissena rostriformis | reverse complement strand
ATATTTTAATCAATATAAACTAATAATTGTTAAACAAATACGGTATTTTAGAACTTTTCTTTTTTTGTCATTCGTGATTTACAGTCCCTTTAACGATTTGATACTGTATGTGTGCGTATGTAAAGCAGCAGTTGCATTGGAGTACATGTATTTGTTTATATTGGGCAATGATTCTGACGGACATGTTTGGTATTGTCATAAACATGGTGATAATAAGCATATGTGCTATAAATAAATGTTTATACGTTATTCAAACAATTGTTCGTAATGGTGAAGTTTAATTAGACTGGTCATGATGATTACGTTCAATCCATTATCTGCGTGTTGATTATGATTTTGTTATTTTTTTGTGCCACATAGTTTGGTTTGTCTTGTTAACCTTATAAAACCCAGGATGTATTTTATGATCTTTCCACTATGTTGTTTATATATATTTATGAAAAAGCTTGGCTTTGCAAGCACATTCAATGTAATCTACATTAATTAAGAATCAGAAAACACTTGAAATAACTATGTTTATGCTTAATAAGATATAACAAGAAAATTTAGATTACCATTTTTTAAAAGTTAAATAAGAAAATATGATCAAATTTGACCCCATAAATAAATAAAATTATGTGGACATTATATATACATTTAAATAATATTGACAATGTCTACAATACTGAATTTTTAATTTATATAAACCCGTAGTTTTTAACTCTTATCAAAGTAATACATCAAATGCTTGTTTTGCAGAAAAAAGTAAGGTAAGTAGTTCGGCTAAAAAAGTGTTGTCGTTTACTTTTTTAACAATTTCCAATTTAATTAGAATATGCAATGACATGCATAAATCATCCAAATCTCTATTTAATTTTCTTTCTTTTTGTAAATTGAGTTAATTTAAAGTTAATTTAGAGAAAATGATCGAATGTAGCAAAAAATGAGCAGAAACTTAATAGATATTTTAATGCATTTAGCAAAGTTGAGAGAAAACTCAACCTGGGAAAATGTTGTGCGTCTGCACACAAAATTAGTGTCTTTTCGGGTTAGTGGACACAAACAACTTTTTTAACCATACCTTTTTTTTTATAAACATATCAAATCATATTCAGAAAAGATGAGTTTTCACTCATATTTCAAAGTGTCTATAAAAAATATTAATCTTTTGAAGAAGAGAACTAAAGTAAAAAGCAACATGCCTTAATTGGCACTCTCTTGGTGATCGAAATGGACCTGCCTCTGTGAAAATGAAGACCCACATTNGCCGCCATCTTTGAAGCTTTCTGAAAATACGAAAATACGAAAAATAGTTGCATAAAATGGACAGTTGGAGAAAAAACGGGATCCAAACACCCCCCGCGTTATATTGGATACAGCGTTATAACGGATCGCGTTATAAAGGAGCTATAGTGTACATATACATCTTTTGATCTTTTAAGTCTAACAGTGTTTTTTTTCCATTTAGCTATGTTTGCACTTATGTAACATTCAAATGTCATTGCCAAAAGTATATAATGAGGAATTAATAACTTAAATAATATTTTTTTTATAATAATATTTATAAAATGTCATGATTCCTTATCTCTACATTGATTGAAATGATATAGGACTCATTTTAAATTAATTGCTACCACGGCCAGCAAGTGCAGACAGAAATTAGTTAGATTTCGATGACGTGAGTAATTTTAGCCAGAGATAATTCACGATCCTTACCCATGGAACTAATACTAACAATTAAATGTAACATAATTTCATTAATATAATTATGCCCCCTTTCGAAGAAAAGGGGGTATATTGCTTTGCACNGCCTTTAAAATTCGGTTCCAGCGCTCAAAGGGTTAATAATGTAGTTATTATCGGAGATACAACAGCAGACAACAGCGGAAGGGGCATGAGGACATTCCCATAAAACATCTGACACATTTACTCCACTCGTCTGCATGAGATTATATTTATTACCGAATGATGGAAATTGCCTTATGCGGAGGTGTAAAAACGTAGTAACAAATATTAAAATATCAATAAAAGCGCTGGTTTCGACTCTTATTCTATGACAGACTGTACAGTTGGGATACTTGGAGGATAACAATGACAGTATAATATGGTTTTTGGTTTCAAATTGATTCACATTGAACCTAAATGAACCTGAGATGAAAATGGGTATCTCTAATATTATCCGAGCTAAACTGCACTGAATGACATTCAGGTAGCTATTGACTTAATAGCTTATAACAGTTTCCTTTACAGTTTAAAAAAACAAAAAACAATGACATTCTTTAAGAAACAAGCAAACAGAACTTGTAATTAGCACGGAAATAATAAATGTTTTTTTTTTGTTCTTTGCAACTTTTGCACGGGCTGCTCTAGCGCACAACTTATAATTATTTTTCAGCATTGACAAGTGATAGTATTGATGAAAGGACATTATTTATACCTTGATACAGATCTCATAATACTTAAAATGTCTGCGAAGTAAATCCAACACTGTTTGAATTTGAATTCCTGTCAAGCTAGGGCCTCAAGATGAACGTAGAAATTTAGAATAAATTTATAATAAATTTAGAATAAAAGGTGTCTTGAGACATTCCACCCCAACACTCCTTGAAATAGATAGATCTTTGATTTGATTTAGTCTTTTGTACTGAACATTAAAGAAACATTTTAGTTTTATCTTGCTAGTAATGTATCTTTGTTGAAGGTATACACACAAGGGCAGAAAATCAAGGGAGGGATAAAATATTGTTTATTTTTCCCTGTTCAAATTATTTTCTTTTTTGCTGTTTGCTATGCCAAATGTTCAGGTCGCTTTTGAACTTTATTCTTCATGATATATGGTAGACCAACATTTATCCAACCAGTCTAAGCATTAATTTAACCTCTTTGTACTAACTCGAGGTACTGGGTCAAAACTTTTGACACGTCTTCAGAAGTTGAAGAGCACAATCTTTCGAATAGTAAACAAATGACAAATTCCTTTCATTTCTGATTGTCACATTTAAGGTTACATATCAAACTCTTAGCAAGAGATTAACGTGTGTTTGTTATTTTGAAATAGATTTTCTTTGAGTTGTTGGAATGTTATTTCTTTTAAAGGGGTATTTAAATAATACCTTATTTCATTTAAAAAATGATATAATTATACGTGGTTACTGAAGACAAATTTATTTAAATGTAGAAATAGTACTCTAAAAAAAATGTTCATGATTGTGTCTTATTAAATTGTTTTATTCAGATTGTTAGCAAATACTTTTTAATTAGATTCATAATAATTTAGTATCTGGGATTACCAAGAAATAATTAATGAAATGCCATGTAATCTTGGATGTCTTTTGGCCCGATAGTAGGATAGGCCAACATTTTGTGCCATAGTCTGGGGATAGCGGGTTTCTTCCCAGCGACGACATTTTTTGTGTATACTAGATTTTGATTTAGAAGAAACTTACTTTCAACAAAAAATTCAATAAAAGAGGAAGATGATTAGCCTGTGCGGACTGCACAGTCTAAACTGGTGCGACAATTTAGGCACATGCATTATAAGCCTGGTTTTCCAAAAGCATGGCTCATTTGAAAGAGTCTCATGGCACAGTCTGATAATGTTGGAGATTCTGTGAACTTAACATGCAATTTTGCTTGCAGACGGATTAAAGGCATTTAGGATATTGTGTAAGGATTGTGTGTGCTATGTGAAAAAATAAAATTAAATAGATTTACAATAAAGAAATCACTATATAAATACAGACCAACTCAAAGTTTTCAATATTTTATGTCTCCATTAAATGAAATGAGTTCAATTGGTCCTTTTAAAGAAAAATGATAGCAACTCAGTAGTCATTTATTATGGAAAATACTGATATGAGATGTATTTTATTATGGCAAACTGTTCTTTGGAAAGATTTATAGAGGTTTGATAGTGATATGGGTGCCAGACTAACTGACTGGTTCACATTTATTAGGGTCATTTTGACAGACTGTCTCCAATTGTGGTCATGTGATACACAATTATCATAATCTATGAGTCATTGACCGGATTGGGCTAAGATTAGCTGTACATATGTAAATGGTTATGGTATTGAATAATGAGGATTATTATAACAACAAATAAAATAAGTCATGTTAAATTTAAAATCACTGAGAAAAAATGATGTAACACTTTGTAGTAGATATTTCTTAAATAAACTATGGCATAATAATAGTACTATGATTCACGATTTCTCTCTCTGTGTATTATATTAGTAGTGACGTATTACTGACTAAAGTTAAGGTGAAATGAAAGATTATTTTAGGTGTCCTGGCGGGACAGTCCTACTTTGAAGTCAAATGTCCAGACAATTCGTGTGGAATGTCCCGATTTGGACCTGAAAAAGTATGGTATGTATGTGAGAAATAAATAAACTACTTTTTCATTTTCGGAACTGTTGAAATCATTGGAGGCAAAGTGTTGAATTGTTGAAACAAGGTAGAGTGGGGTTCTCATCATGTGTTTAATATGCCATGTTAAAGAAATCCACATTCCTTCGGATCTTAGAGCGCAGCGGATATCCACTAGAACAGCATGGCGAGAAAAACATCTTATGCTCGCTAAATTATGTTGGATAGAAAATAAATGACATAATTGCCATCATTTACATTATCAGAGAAGACGGGTATCGCGTCAGTGTCTTGTAAGGTTATGGACCTACTTGCCAAAATATATTAAAGTGCCGTTAATACTACCATTTTCCCCCATAAATTACAGCTTTCAAATTCACTTACGACACAGTTATTGATAGATTGGCAACATTAATCACGGTTAATAGTACTTAACGCCGCAATCTCGGTGACACTTTGTGATCCAAGTCTGTGACAGGAAAGCTTTGTTTTCAGTATTAAACATCAATCTAAGATTTGTAAGCCCCCTTTTAAAAACAGGTGGTATATTGTTTTTGGCCTGTCTGTCTGTCATTCTGTCTGTCTGTCTGTCTGTCCAAAACTTTAATACATATTAAAGTTTTGTCATAACTTTTGCAATATTGAAGATAGCAACTTCATATTTGGCATGCATATGTATCTCATGGAGCTGCACATTTTGAGTGGTGAAAGGTCAAGGTCAAGGTCATCCTTCAAGGTCAAAGGTAAAAAAAATCAAAGCGGGGTATTGTGTTTCTGACAAACACATCTCTTGATATTTTTTGGTTTTAAGAATCCATTATTTTTCACAGCGTAAATATATGAAATAAACTTTTAAAAACTGATGTCTCTTTTTAAGTTTAAATACAATTAGGCAATACAAATTTAAAATCCATAATTTCAGAATGATTCTTTTAATGAATTAATTATGTTTAATTAAGACTGATTGCAAAAAAACAAAGTTTGGGCTTCTGAGACTCCTCATGAATATTCTTAAAACTAGAGCAATTCAAAGCCAGTTTCTGGGAAATCAGGCTAAATGTATGTGCGTAAAGTATTGTTCCAGATTAGCATGTGCAGTCAACACAGGCTAATCAGGGAAGATACTGATTTGACTTGATTTTCGTTAAGAAGAGACCTCCTTTCAACTAAAATTTTTAGTGGAAAGTGCATGCATGAACGTATATGACGTCCCTGATTTAAACCTGTGCGGACTGCTCATGCTTTTCTGGGATGATACTTAAAGCACAATCCTTAAGCCTGGTTTTCACAAAGCGACGCTCGACGTTCTCTTTTTTAATGGGAAATTAGGCATCATAGTTTGTCAAATCCAGCCAAGTGTGTAGACTTATTTTCGTGAAGTTTATTTGAGATTTCTTTTGTTAAAAGCGACATAAGCTCTTCAAGAATGTTGTTTTTGTGACTATAAGGACATTAGTCAGAATGTAAATAAAGCCATTTATTTCCATTATATGAAATGCAAAGTGGAACTTCACTCGTTCACTTGACTTGAAGGTTAGTGCTTAATGTTGACCCAACGCGGTCACCCGTAAAACTTGTTTTTTAATAAAAAAACAATATCACAGCATGCCATTTGATATCAATAGTTTGTATATAAGTGGTTGGATAGGTATAAAACAATATTTGCGATATATAATTTACCACTTAAGTGGCCTGAAGTAGGGGTCTCAACAAATATTTACCCAGGAAAGTTGGATTGCTGTCGTTGACCGGTCGGCGGTGGTAGACGTATGACTAGACAAAATTATTTGTGCAACCGTTATTGATTGATAATTTACTGCAGACGTCATAAAGTTACTGAACGGCGGCACATTTGAAAATACAGTTGTGATATGTTTACGCAAACTTAATTAAAGTTATCAAACAGCTGCACATTTGAAAATACCCTTTGATATTTTTATGTAAACATGCATCTTGAATATTATCAACTGCTGAACAACGACATCAAATATCATGGTGTGAGGACAAGTGGATTTGTTCATTTGTTTGCATGGATTTTTTACCTTTCTCAACAGTTTTCCCGGGTTATCTGGTTTACCAGTACTAAATACATTTGAGCCTCGCTCTGTGAAAAGGGGGTTTAATGCATGTGCGTAAAGTGTCATCTCAGATAAGCCTGTGNAAATCAATCTTGTCGAAACAGTCACGTCAATGAAGCAACAAGAGAAACACATTATCCATAGCGCTGTAAGATATTTAATATAACTTAATGTGTCTGGTACTAATACAAGTACTGTTGGTGGCAATGGCGCATTTAAATAAAGGCATGTCTTCGATGTTGTAATATTTTCAGCCTTCAGAGGCTGGTAGTGGTATTGTTATTTTATTATTTTTAGAAACCTTGTTTAAGACCTTTCTTATACTTAGATTCTTATACATTCTTTATACTTATAAAGTAAACGTGTATGTTCATCAATTGGGAGTTCTGCAGGTTATACTGAATTTTTACAGACCATTATCTGACAAGCTGCCTTTTACCCACTATATGTATGTTGACTTGGCAATGTGTATTAATGTAACTTTAAGATTGGTGGTTTCACTGTTTCGGCAATCGGTCACTTGCCATAAATAAAGGACCAACTAATTGTTTGTAATAAGATTTCAATACTGCTCCAGCAGCTGGAGTTTCACTTCTTTATATTGTTAAATAACGAATAGTCAGTATATTTTAAGATTGGTGGCATACACTTTGTTTGCAAAAGGTTTCTTTGTTTCAGTCTTGGATACAATTTTGTATTTTTAATAAAACAGGTTAATAATATCGGTGTGTGCTGTAGGAGATTTGTTTGAAACGTAAAACATTTAGGGTAAGTAATGTGTGTCTGTCTGTTTTCAGACACAGCTTAGGATCTGCTACGACGCAATTTTGGCCTACGTTCAGAAACCAGGAATGTATCAAAACTTCTAGAAGCAGAGAATCAACACGGCTGTGTTTGGTTTGCACACTTGCTGATACAAAGAACGCTGAGTCGAATGCGTTCATGTTATGATTACAGTGTTTCAATATAGTTTTGCATTGAATTAAGTTATAACATTGATGTGATTTCTTTGTTTTGTGTATTTTAAAACAAAACATTACTTTATGACAAAAATAAATTCATGTTTTTTTTTAATGTAACCAGATACATTATAAACATATATTGTGTTGATAATTACTCATAGATCCCCATGCTATGGACATTTTGAATTTTTTTTTGCAATATAACAACATCGGTGTATTGAAATCGCATTGATGTTTTTGAGTAAAATGAGCAGTTTTCTCCCTTGCATTTCATGTTTGCTGTCTTGAGATTTGTTAACAATTTGTATTGCTAACAACGCAATCTTTAGTTATAACGAATGTTCATTAAGTACATAAATGAACCATATATATAGATATTAATCGAATAGTGACGTTTAAATATTTAAGAAAGTGTCAACGTATGTAATGATACTGTTCATAAGTGTGTGTCGTTTATTTCTCCACCGTCTTTATTTTCGTTTGTTTTTTGCTGATGTTTAATCCCTTTCTGTTATAAAATAATCCATTTTTTATGTTTCATCTTATTATTAAACTTCATTTCAATAATAATAAATGCAGAAGAAAAAAAAACAACAGTTTTGCCTTCCTCGAGATTCGGACCGGGGACCTTTAGGAGAATAGCTTACGCTTTACCACTGCAGCTCTCAAATCAGCACAGTTTTAACAATGTGTTAACAATACATGCGTTTTGTTTTATCTTTATCTATGAAAAGCATAACAAAGCAGTCATTATTTTACCTATTTGGAATGATGATCATATATAAACAAGCATATATTTTAAACATGTTTTGTAGTCTGAAGAGTTATTTTGCGCGTGAATCTGATCCTAATGTTTTAAGTAACTAAATAAAGCGAATGTGTAAAATGCCATTTAAAACTATAAATATATCAAACACAATTGCTTCAGACAACAGGCTTTAATGATACATGTCATGAATGCTAAGCATGGAATGTCAATAGTTAAAGAAGATTAATTTAATCATATGTTTCATTATTTAATAATCTTCTCCGGAAAATTAGCTCATCATTGTCATCGATCACAAAGGAATAATTATATATCTAACGCCAGATATGTTTAGGTACAATAAAACAGTTTATCACATGCTATACCTTGTTTTCAATGTAATACAGACATTACGTATTTTTTTATATAACACATGTGTAATACAACATTTTAAGCGTTTTCATTGGCTACAGAATCAATAACTAACCAATCGCATGGCTTTATTTTGGTGAAATGACGTCGTAAACATGAAATTACGTCACGATATTAAACAACTTTTAGATCTATCAGCAATTGTTTGGTCAATTAAGATGTATTTTATTTAGTTTAAAAACATGTGATAAAAAAGATCTGACACTCGTTGTCATATAATACCATATTTGATTAAACTCCTCCAGGATATTCGTTAGTAAGCTCGCAAAAGGCTCGCTTACTTACGAAATTCCTGAACTCGTTTAATAAAATATGGTATGATACGACAACTTATGTCAGATCCTATATTTACACAATTTGTTATGCTATTTTAGAAATAACTGTTGGAAAATAACTTGTATTAAGTCTAAAATTGAATGAAGTTTTCTTATATGTTAAACGTTTTAATGGTATATTATATTATATTAATGTACTCTTGTGTTAGTGTAATTATAATTTACTTTTACAATAATGTGCTTGTGTGATTGTTGACTTAACATTGTTTAGTGTTTTTTATTTAGTTTGGTTTGTGCATAGGCTACGGGTGTCTTGTATATAGGAATAATGAAACTGCACATAGCCGGGAGTGAAGTTCATGCCATCATTAGCTAGCATTATGAGATAAAACGTGGTAAATACAAGCACACAATTGACTCGGCTATCAAATCATATACATGTCTTTGCAGTATATCAGTGACGAGTTAAAAAAAAAGTTAGAGTAGATTTATATAAAGTAAAATTATTAATTTATTAAATATTTTGTAAATAATATTGTTTCCTTAACGAAACCAATATATTTTTAAATCTCTAAGTTCGCTCTAAGTGTTTTATTTCCGGAATGCTTTAGATATCTCATTTTGAGATCATTGTGTTTTTGTGTCCAGTTTCGAACCTGACGTCTTATATAGGCTATACCAACTGCTATTGTTTAGCGAAAACTTTTGATTCTGTATAGGATCTGTTAAACTACTTTTGCGGCTTAACACATGGATATAGTTTCAAACATGGTATGATATGTGTATATGATTTTTGCATGCGACTTGTGGAATGGGTTATAACAAACGAACTTATAAAATTATAATATGTTCTTTGGAACGGTTGTGTATTTGACTGAAGAAAACGGATGAATGGTATGCATGTAGAATGTATGTTTGCATATGTTTACATTTCTTTTTTAAATAAAGTCATAGCATAGCACTTAAATGCGTTCAATATTTTTACACATTATCTATAAATGTCAACAATATAAACGAGTTTCGGACTTCAACACTAACCGGAATAAAGGAAATTTGCTTAAGCACATCGTATAATGGTGCAAATGTATGCCAAATCCAACTCAATCCTCTATATGCCCTCGACTTTATCTATGAACTCCATCTGTGACTTTAAACATGACAAACGGAGCGTGACACATCATCTAATGTTGGCTATTGTATTTTGAAAACTCACTAACAAGTATTACTCTCTATCTTTATAAAAATGTTAAATCAACGTAAAATGCCCACTATAAAAAATGATCTTAAAGCGAATGCCATGGTTGGTGCATTTAGAAACCCCATCAAAACGGAAGTAATGGGTCGGACTAGAATACGTTTATTCACGGTATTCATAAAAGAAATATTCATGTGCCCACACTTGAAGTGTCCAATGTGACAATATAAACGTAGGTTTTGCATGGGCTACGTCGAATTTACATGATGCTAATTTGTGCCGACCTGTTTTGAATTTCCATCCTACACATGTGTGATGCGTCGGACACGATACAATTCACAATAAAAAATATGTAGTCCTAAATACAGTTACAAAGATGTTATCTCACATATAGTCCAGAAATGTACATCTAAAGCATATAAAAAAGATGAGTGGATATGTATCCAAGTATTAAGCTATTTTGGAAAACATCATACCGAATCAGGCGTCAAAATTCCCCTTTGCAACGGTATTATAAAGTAGTATACATAAATATAAATATGAGAAATATTATAAAAAACCAACATATGTTTTTCTAAACGACTGGATACATAATGGATGCAAGAACAATGAAAGAATAAATACACATTTGAGAACTAAATGGTTCAAACAGTGTAAACATATACAGCATATGCCATATCGTTTTCCACGAAACATCTTCTTACGGGGCTTACACAGATATGCATTCACGATTTGTCAGCGCGGATGCTCAATTGGATAATTATATAATTGCGGACACAGTAAGTGACGCTCCGTCGATTTCAAAAACATACATTTGAATGGGTGTGTTACCATTTCCTTAATTTAATTGTTTCTAATACTAATTAAGCTTTATTTATTAGTATATCTTCATTTTTTTTGCCTGTGCATCTTGTGTACTTGCACACTCCTTTATGTTAGAAATGTAGTAAAATATGTCAATTAAAACAAACAACTTAATAATAACTGTCAGGAGCACTCGAAGAAACTTCGCTTAAACAAAGAGCATTTACTAGCTAAAACAACGGCACGCATATACATAATTAACAAAAAGGTTGCAATATTAAAACATTTCCGAGTTCAATTATTATTTTCAATAACAACCTCACGTACATGCCGGTATTCACATTGTCAGTAAAACTACAACAAACACGAGTGCAGTACATATTGAAACGAGTGCGGTACACACCGTGAGTAAAACATATAACGAAAATAATTAGTGTACGCACATTTTAATAAAACAAACCGCAAACATACATTCTTTGACTTTAACAAAACGAACTCGGCAACCGTACGGGCCACAACACACATATCAATTAACTACGTCGATTGCTCCGTTAGCGTCAGACATGCTATAGTCCTTTATTCTTACGGTATCGCAAACGTTTATAACGTCAATGCCCAGGTGTGCAGAGGTGTCCTCATGGTCCCCCTTTTCAATTATTTCACGTCGTTTACGCTTAATCTGCCGTTTCTTCAAGTGCGGTATTTTCAGTCTTTGACAAGACGCAAACAACTCGTTTTGGCGGATTTTCAACGCCATCGCGCGTTCACTGAACCGAGTAAAATCCCCATTGGACTTCAAATGTGACGGGTGACTTCCGGGCCTCACTGACACGCTGCTGCTACAACTGTCACTGGCCGCTATACGCTCGCGGGAACTCACTGGCATCGGTTGAAGGTGTTGTTCAAAGATCCCGTGCATGCTTTTCGTATAAAATAGCGGCGAGTGGTATTTCGGAGACTGATTGCGATCTGTTTCTGAACCATACTTCATGTCTAGTAACTCAGGACTGAAATGTGATGTTTGCGACTCAAGGAATGTCTGAATAACATCTTTCATACTCATAGTCTCGCTGATAGCGTCCATCGCGTTCCTGTTGTCCGCTTCACTTTCAAAGATGTCGCCAATTACGATGGCCAAGGTGTTTGATGGAATGGCCGCCACGTGCGGAGGATACACGGACAGCACGGCCTTCATGACGCGCCGGTTTCGGTTTGGCTGCCCTTCGATGCAGTCAATGACGACATACAGCCCCGGTTTGACAGATTCTATCTCAAGATGCTCTATTACACCGTCGTCGGACATGTGAATGGCGCACGGGTAGTCCGAATAGTCGAACCATCTTCGAAACTCACCGCAAGATCCCGAACTTAATGTGAGTTTAACACTTGCAATGTGGTATGATGATGGTCCTGATTCGTGCTTGAATATCTGAACAATGTTTGCAAATTTGACGTCATTTTTGTCAGGAATGATTTTCCCTACACTCCCAAACTGACGCGAATCTTCAACGGCGCCTGTCAAGGAATAAGCCAATCCGTGTTTGATAAGACCGGAATGATTAGGTATCAAATTGAGAGAGTATGCGAGCTCAAGACATGGCGAATTCAGTCGGTCTAGATTTGAGCTTATTTCACCTACATCGTCGGTTTTGTTCTTCTTCGAAAACAACGTCGATGTATGGCTATTGCGTCTCTTTCTGCTACTTTCATTATCACCAAGGTCTTTGCGCGGTTTAGGTGCCGGAAGCTTTGTTCGCCGGGCAGCTGTCGCATTCGGGACGTCGGTGGTTTTCACGATGAACGTTTTTGGTCCTATTTTCACAGATACGTGATCATTTCTTTCCACCGCTTGAGCAATGTCGTACTCCTGATCTTTGAATGTCAAGCGCTTCAGAGCATCGATCGTGGCTTGTTTGATTTCTGGACTCGAATTTAAGTTGTTTGCAACTGGCGAACTAGACGGGGACGCTCGGGTTGCTCTGTTGATCACAATATCCTGAGGTCGCAACACTTTTATACCCTCAGAAACATCACTAGTTGCATATTTGCTCGATTTCCCAATAGGTATTCTGACCGTATCTTTAAATTGATTTGCTATTATCTTCCTCTCTTCAATTCCTGATACAGCTCTACTGAGTAATTTAATTGGAACGTTGGATTTGATGTCTGCTTTCTTCTGATTAGCCTCTCTTTTTCTTTTTAAAAGCTCAGCCACAGTTACGTTGCCGCTGTACGGAACGTTAGGTCTTCCAGAAGTTACGGGGCTAGATTTCTGTGTCTCAGACGTCACTGTAATAGATCCGTCGCCCGTGCGTGGAATCTGATATGAAATGGGAATGTGCGCCAGTCTGTTTTTGGCTTTTAGAGCATCGATGTCTTTGTGACTTAAAACGTAGTAAATTTTCTTGGTATTCGAGTTGGTTGGACCGGTGATACTTGTGGTTACTTTCACTGTTGAACTGGCCTCAATTCCAGATAACTTGTTAAGCTGCACAACAGGGTTCATCGAAACAGTAAGTGGGTTCGTTGTCGTTTCAGCCTTGTTTATGACCATTGGGCAACGTTGTGGACCGTCTTTGTTACATTCAGAGTCTGTATTTGAAACAAGTGAGTGACCTGGACTCATCGAATGCGATGAATGATGACCAATTTCTTTGCTTACTTCTAACTTGATTTTCTTATGAGGCGTGCTTTCGTTTAGTCCTTTGGTATAAGTTGCTTCCTTTAATAGCGGTGATTTGATGTTCTTCGATTTACTCGCATTTTCATGAGAATTTGGTTTCATTGCCAACAAGTGATGATCTTTAACTAATGTGAGTTTGTTGGTCTCCACGGCCGTTATGGCGTCACTACTCGATTTCATGACGCCATCAATGTCAAGTGACACAAACGCTTTCCCATATCGCAGACTTAGAGACTCCATTGTCTTGGCGAATCCGTGAACCGTGCTAGGTCTTTTTTCCATAGATAAACATGTCGCATTTGTATCACCTTCCGTTTTAACAGTATGCGCCTGTATCAAATCATTCTTAGTCTCAACCTTGTGAACACTGCCAGTACTGGCTGGTCTTGTTGGAGTCCTTGTCTGCATAGAAGGCGGCGGTTCAGTCTGTCTCCGCTTGTTCGCGAGCGTCTCGGGCGATTCAAATTCCGCCTCCCCGCTGGCGACTCTGTTAATAGCCTCCGCCAGATGGTCTTCTTGGTTTCCGGCTTGATCAGCTATTGTAGTATCCGTTTGCATTCCCTTACGTCGATCAAGCCTAAAGGATACCGACTGAGCGCTTTGGTCGTGTCCTTCAGATTTAACAGGTAAATGAAGAAACTCTCCAATGGTATTATGATCATTAGTCTGGACAATTGGCAGATGTATAGCATTACTGTCGGAAGCTTTCAATACCCCTGTACTTTCATTATTCTTTTGTACTAGAAATACACGACGGGGATTCAATGCATCGCTTTTGTCATTCGAACGGTTGACCGCATCTGTTTGACATTGACTTACCGACTGCGTGTTTCTGGTTCTGCTGTTGTTATTGGTGCACTGCGCGTTCTTCTCGTGACCCAATCCCAGCAGCACATTCGGTCGGGGCAGGAGTATCGCCGATGTACTCATCACCTGCTTCTCCATGACGTGGTATTTGTAGCGCGGTGGCTTGTAGGCTACGGGGGCGGCTCCTGCCGTCTGAGACAGCAGTTGTTGCGCCAGGTAGGGGGCGTTGTTCACGACCGGAATGCAATGCACGGTGTAGCCCGGCTGCTTCCTGTTTTGATCAGCACCCGGGGTAGGGACAGGGTTGTTAACGGGTCGCGGAAGAATAATAGGCAGTTTTAAGTCGTTCGATTTATGTTGCTTGTCCTCAACCAAACGAGCGTTTACTGATGAAGCCGTACTGGAACCGGTACCGGAGCCTCGTTCAGGGGACGACACGGATGTCGGTCGACTTAGCGTGCTCGTAGTCTGCGCTTGGGAGTCATCGTGCAATATAGCGCCGTGTTGTTTCCATGGCCATGGTTCAGCTTTTTCGTGCAGTATGAAGTTGTTTGGTGAAGGCTGTCGTGCTGAAATAAGCGATGACACGGGTCCATTACTACATGAATACACATGAAGTATATAGCTTGTGTGTTGGTATTGAATTGCCCGTAAGTTGATGTATACATAACATAAGAAATATATTTCAATTATTGGTATATTAATACTCACCTGATTACATACCGCTTGTTTTAAAACAATGTGTTAACTGAATATCCGACATTTTATTACCTAGACATCAAAATCTCTCATAAACCCAGATGATGCATCTTTAACGTTAACTCCCTGAATTATACAACGTACAAAATTTCTTCAAAATAGAAACACAAAATAAGTTTACATGTACATCTACGTAATATAGTATACATGTATTCTTTTCTGTTTTCTCACTTTTATCTATGAAATAGCTAGGAAAGATTAGTTTAATTATTGCTGTGAAAAATATAAAATATTCCAATCTTAAATTATCTCAACTGTTGCTTCCTCGTCGGCACAGTAATATTTATAGCGTGGCTACACACAATTAACTCTTGTCAGCTTAATCTCGGTTTCACAAAATTAATACATACATCTATTATGAAACTTAATGTGTGGGTCTATTTTATTTAATGAAGTATATCATGAATCGAGATAAATTTGACTCATCAAAAATGTTATGATCGACACAGAAAAGAAAGACTCACATCAATTCCTCCAGTTTGTATTGTAATTTGGAAATTTGAGTTGTTTTCATCTCTGAAAAAAATGCATAGGCACGTACATGTACCTATAGTGCCTAAAGGAAGTTACGCCCCATGCATTTAATTAAATGTTTGAAAATAAAACACAACAGCGCTGTTTAATAACAGTATCGCGGTTTTGTATTGTTCGATTCTAACTAACAATTAATTGTGCTAGTACACATCATTTAAACTCATTATTTTTTTTTACATGTTATGGGACATTTTACACGTAGGTAAGTTTATTTTAAATTAATGAATATCAATTAACGTGTGAATACTATCCTATAAATTACAATTAACAACACAATTGCGTTTTCCAGTAACACGCCTCATGGAAAACGGTCATACATAAAATATTATGCATTTACGGTAAAGTACTTGGAGTAATTTAACCTCCAATAGTACTCGACAACCCAAATGGTTCACATAGTATTTATTTTTAGCAAAGATGAAGACATCAATTTTACGGATAAAAGGGCTTAGCTAAACGGTACGAGCTCCAGAATATGTAAAATCAAACACCATTACGTTCATTTCCTTAACAAACATTAGGCAATACTGTGAGTGAGGCCTAGTCTGGCCGAATTTTCAACGATGAGATCTCAAGTGTACAACCCACAAGGAACTTGAAGTAAAAATAATTAAAGCGTTATAATTCAACATATCAATGTATCGTTGTTCATCAGCCGAGAAACAACGCTTTGAAGTGTTTTTTTTCGTGCAATAACGATTGAAAGCGGTTCGTATGTTTCTTGCTTAATACAAAATAATTCCATTTTCAACACGATCTACCGGTTATATTTGTTGCAACTGAAACGATAACTCCATACTTTAATGTTTTACGCTTGTGCCCCGGAAATTTCTCTGGGTTGTTTATAGGTTCATTTAACAATAAAACTGGTTCTGTCTATAGCAAACTCCTCATCACAATAGAATAAGCAATAACTTCTGCACTACCGTTTCCGGCTTTGTCCACCATGCATGCCCCTGCGTCTGTCGTGCCCGATAGATGGTCTGTATTCATATCGTCTGCGTGCGTCACCATTGAGGATGTGATGCCGACTGCGGAGATCTGAGGAACAGTGACATCCATGTGCATGGTCAATCTACAAGTAAACATGAATGTTATTTTCGACGATATTAATGCGTTCAAATTATTATCTAGACAAATGTATCCGTATAAATGTTTTACACCGCATGCAATATTGTGCAGTGACGATTAAAAACCTTTTAAATAATTATTAAATCTTGTTTGACCGTTTGAATTTAATGGAAATGTAGCTTATATTAATAATGTTCCAATTCAGTGACCCTAAATATTGCAGTAGTTGTTTATACCTGTTTAAGAGACAAATTTGACCTTCCTCTAAGTGTGGCCCTGAGCTCTAAGGTAATGAGGTAGGTTTTAAACACAAAATGCGGTATCCTCATGGTTGCCATTAGTGGAAATATTTCTTAAAATAACATGATGAATGAGAAAGTTACTGTCTGGAGAAGCTGTTATACGGCCAAATTTGATGTTTGAAGTTTGACCTTGACCTTTGAAGAAAGGAGGCAGGTGTAACACGCGACATTTCGTCGTATAATGAATTGCATTCGTGCCAAGTTTTTTATTTAATCCATCAATGTATGGCAATGTAATGACTGAGACGGAATGTTCAAGCTGCTTAGTGGCCTATTTTGAGATTTTACCCCTGAGTGTTACCGTGACCTTTAAGGACAGGAAACGGTTGGTACAAATGAAAGTTCATTTGTGGTAAGTTATCTTAAAATAGCCCAATGAATGGCAAAATTGGAGTCCGAAAAATCTGTTAAGGTCAAATTTGAAGTTTTAACTTTTAAGTGTAACCTTGACTTTTGTGGTAGGGAGATAAGTTGTACACGCGACTCGTTGTCTTATGATGTATTGATTTTGTGGCAAGATATTTCTAAATCAATAAGTGGAAAAGGAATATTCAAGCTGCATTATGACCAAATGTGACTTTTGACCTGTACTTCACATTGACCTTTGCGGTAGGGAGACTGTTGTTACACGCGAGACGTAGTCTAATGATGGTAAACTTTTGTGCCAAGCTATTTCAAAATGCCTTAATACATTTTAAAGGTATGGCTTAGACAGGAGTTTTCAAGCTGTTTTAAGGCTCAATTTGACCTTTAACCAATAAGTGTGACCTTGACCTTTTACGTAGGGAGACGGGTGTAACACGCGACATGTCGTCTTATAATGATGGAACTACATGAATGTGTAAAGTTATTAAAAAACATATCCATATATGGCAAAGTTATCCACGATACACAAAATTTCGAACAGACGTAGAGACGGACGTACGTAAATACAGACAATGCGACTGCTATACGCAACCTTCTTCAAAAGGAGGCATAAAACAATCAAACCTCATACATTAACACACACATGATACACACAAGTGAATTGAACTATTCGTGCATAACATTGCAGTCAAAAGAGGTGTATCTTTGTCAATCTAATATTCAATATTAATTAGAGTTGTATTACATGAACCTTATTAATACTGTAGTGACAAAACGTTTTTTGTTGAGATTTGACCTGGTCACCTAGTTTGTAAACGCACGTCACGCAAATTCAAACCAGTACTTGACAAATTAAAATGATTATTCTGTCCAAGTTTCAATAAGATTGAGCCAAAATTTGGCCTGTCGAATATATACACGATTTTCTAGGATTTTACCAAGTGGCCTTGTTGTTGAGCAATCCGTGAAAAAAAAACACAACATAATTTATATTGTAAATAGTTAAAAACTGCAGTAGAAATTATTTATATAACAATACTGTGAATACTTTGTGCCCATAATACTAAATCAAAAGGTCACTTAAAATGATGGGTAGGTTAACTATACTGTAATGTAGACCTCCATGAAATCATGTCCAGTGGTAAGTTATTAATGAGTGCATTATAGACGTAAAATCAGTTGGTAAAAACAAAAGTTTGTTCATAAATGTCTCATTTTCAAACAGCTTCTTAGACACATTCTTAAAGTTCCAGTCAATCTGATCACAAATAATTTAATAGCAATGCAGTTTCTCTACTCGGAAGCGATTTTTTCTCTTAAAGTAAAATTTGGGATTATTATAATTACTCGGTTCTGATTTTTCTTTTATAATACGAACTATAAATAGAAAATACGCACCCTTTTGCAGCGGTTAACAAAGCGACGTTCTTTGGACTTCCATCAGCCATCTTTGAATGTTGCGTTTGTGACGTCAAATCAAATCTTTTTCACGAGCAATGACGTCACACAAAGCACGTGAAACGTATTATACTTGCCGCCATTTTGCTTGGCGCGAATGTCGGGTCTCGACGGTCAAGTCTTATGCATGGCAATGTCGTTGACGGACCGAATCAAAACGGCCGATTTCATTTGAATTTATAAAAAAAGATTTAATTATTGTGCACAACTTTGCGTTCTTTGAGTTAAAGTATTAAACTGTTTGCGAACGAGAGTTGTGTTTCCGTCATACATGTTTAAATACTCGTGTTCAAGGCAAACAAATATAACATTTCCCCTAACATATTTATGTTTTTTTGAAAATAGTTAACGTTTATAAATAAACAGTTTGATATAAAACTATACTATTGAAAAATATGCCATAAAATACATCACCGTCAAAAATACTTTTGTAATAACTCTTAAATAGTTAACTCTTCAAGGGTATATAACAAGTTTTGCTCATAATATTAATCTATTTGTAAATAAGGATCTCATTTTTTCATCAATCTGTTGTTTTTTTAGAAACATATTTATAAAATTGTGGAGAATGATTCTACAGAGAAGCAAAAACGTTTATTGCGACGCAATATTTTAGTAGGATTTAAACACACCTATACAAACACCTTCAAAGAAATCTTTCCGCGTTATTCTGCATTCCTATCACTTTTTTATTCAGCATATCTCATATATGCTATTTTAAACTAAGTATTTTTATGTTACACGCGTTTTCTCACGTTTATACGGTGACGTGCATATGCGGCGTTACAGACGGCACGTCAATGTTACCTTTTAATGGTATACAATATATCAACAGCAAATACGTTTAATACGTACAACTAGATAAGTATACAATTATATATGTTTTCGTCCTTCGAATGAATATTTTGAGCACAAGTTCCTGAAATAACTAAAAAAGACATAATTCATAATTTCAACATTACCTAATAAAACCATTTCTCAATACGTTTTAAGCATCCTTTACAGTATATGTTTTCCAAATACTAGCATATGAACTATTGGTACCGAGCATGCTTTCTTTATACGTAAATTATGGTTTCTTACGTCTTAATCTTGTCGTTATTCCTTTGTCTTAGAATTGTTGGATGAATACCTTGCAATATCCCGAATAAGTACAAGATTACATATTCATATTTCAAATACGTGCGTAAAAGTTAAAAAAATGTGTAAAAATTTAGAGGCAGATAATCACGATAAATATTGATTCATTCATAGTATACACAATAAAAATAGCATCGGGTTTTGTACCCCGATCAACCCTTGACTCCCCCCCCCTCCCCAACCATCCGCCAAAAATTAAAGAATCAAAATGTATTTATTTAAGTTAAATACTTATTCTTTTCGTGTATTTCTTAATAACACGATTTTAATTGGCTTTGGCGTTTGATACGCACACTATTGCAAATTTACTAACGAAATCAATGATGCAAACTTTTTTTTTTACTTTTTCCAAAAGTATAGTGGGAAAAAAATCATAATTCGTGCGTCTGTGTGGCTAAATTTCATTGATGCCAAATGCCTATTAATTGTCTGTATAATGTTCAATGTTAGTAGTCTATGCATATGACGATGTCATAGGTTAGCGGTCCGGCGGACCCATGTCTTAATGAGCTGATGTGCCACCGCCTGTTCCGGCGGCACGTAGAGACCCTGTGGATGCTGCCGCGTGAGCATCTGTACCACTTCCGGTCGGCTGAACCAGCGGGCGTCTTCCAACTCGGTTTCATCGATCTGAAGAAACCAAACAAGCGGGTCAGGTGAATACAATCTCAAAACGAATTTAGAATGATATTACAACTTCTTCTACTAACGGCTGTGCTAAAGAAACACTCAAAATCAACAAGTTACCTTCATCTTTAGGTGTTCTCAATGATTCTGAACAAAGTTCATTAAAATGCTCAAACTTAAATTCCCTCTAAAGGTGCTTTCTCTGTTTGAATGTGTATAGTCAAATAACACAACAAATTATGTTTTCTAAAATGAATGAAATATTTTTGGAGGTCCGCCATATATAAGCTAGAAAATCATGATAAGCTTCTTGACTCTGAAGGTCATATTAATATTTTAACATGGGGTCACGCGTACGGATGGGAACGTGTTAATTGACCTTGACCGCCTCCGTGGCGGCGTGGGCGATGCAACCGAGCATGAGAGATGCGGGGAAGGGCCATGGTTGACTACTGTGGTACTCCACCCGGTCGACAATTACCCCGCTCTCCTCTTCAACTTCCCGTCTTACGGCGTCCTCGAGCGTCTCACCTGCAGCAAAGCGCGGCGGATTTGTTTACTTGCGAACAGGGATTAGTTCTCATATTCTCGTATTTTTGAAAACTGCAAAGTTAACATTAAAAAAAAAACGCAACTTAATTGTCTAAATATTTCTAAAATAAATATACTACCGTAAAATAAGTTGAATAAAAAAAATCCTTCGCCGGGTTAAGTCCACATGCCTTTGTAAGCAAAGGCATGTAATGTTACTCTCGTTTTTGAGCCCATTTGACCCAGATTCAAACATGGCCTTTAAGTTGTAAAGATAAACATTCTGCAAAATTTCATCAAGATGAGTCTTAAATGTAGCCTCTATAGTGGTAACAATTGTTGTTTTTAGATTTGACTTGGTGACCTAGCTTCTAAACGCACCTGACCCAGATTTAAACTTGGCCAAGATATTGTCAAGATAAACATTCTGACTAAGTGTTTCTGATCCTGTTTCATTGAGATTGAGTCATAATGTGGGCTCTATACTACACGTTTTTTCTTAGATTTGACCGGGAGACCTTTTTTTATCGCGCGTGAATCAGATTCGAACTCGACCAAGATTTTTTTTTAGATTAACATTCTGACCAAGTTCCATCAAGTTTGGATGAAAAATGTTGCCTCTTGAGTGTTAACGAGCTAAAATATGACAAACAACGTTTACCGCACCATGGCTTACATTAGTAGCAGAGAGAATTTCTCGATCAGGTAAAACATACACATTACAACGCGGAGAATTTTACAGCCTATCATTCGTAAATAACGTAAAACTTCTCAAGTTATGGTATAACGATGTAATCAGTGATTCTGAGTTTCAGACCCAAATCAAATACATCTCGGAATCACCTTCGCTTCATAAATTACGTCGATTAAAACATGTAACAATCTAAAAATAAATAAAAGGTAGGTTAAAAATACTGACGTACCGTACCAAAGCCATGTTAAATTACCTGGTTCCATGAATCCCGCGAGACACGAGTACATTTTGGCGGGAAAACGTTGCGCCCTTCCCAGCAGACACCTCTTGTCGTCTGGCGACACGACGAGCATAATGGCGGACGGGTCCGTGCGTGGATAGCACGTGTTGTGCACACCTGAAGCACAGGTGCGGTAAACAGACAACGAATTTATGTTTGTGCAACATGAATATGACCCCATACGTATCGAACTTAGAACTGGTAAACCAGCTTACCTAGGAAAAAGTGACATTCGTCATATGACTGAAAACAATTGAAAACGGCGAACTTAACAACACACTTCAGGCAGGTTCTTTATTATTATTTTAATATTGATAATTTAATGATTAGGCTAGGGAAATACGGCATCTAGGTGGCGGAGAAAAACGTGTTTCTTATGAATTATAAACATAAGTTACACATAACTTTAATTGAAAGTCACAGTCAAAACAAGACAAAAAAACGCTGCCGGACTTCTTTTCAAGTGCTGAATTTCAAAGCCCGAATACCTATTTATATTCGAATTTAAATTCTCCTTAGAACACCCTGGCTACCTTTGTGACTGCGGCACTCCAAATTAGCGCATGT
Source organism: Dreissena rostriformis (assembly GCA_007657795.1). Classification (NCBI taxonomy): domain Eukaryota; kingdom Metazoa; phylum Mollusca; class Bivalvia; order Myida; family Dreissenidae; genus Dreissena; species Dreissena rostriformis. The sequence continues at coordinate 35,188 of VMBQ01006261.1, read as the reverse complement.
GCGCTTGTAGCCTCCCTCCTCTAGTCGCGTGCCCGAGCCGCACGTGGGACAAAACTGGTAGCGGTCATGCCAGGCCAGCATCGAACGCGCCTCTGCAAATATACCGGCTTCTACAGGAAGAAGCTGCATTGCACCAGGATATCCGAGCAAAAGCTCACTTCCGGGTACCAGCGCGCGGACATCCTCCTCCGACATAGGGGATAGATCGACGGCGAAAAGAGCCGGTTCTTCAAAAGTCAAAGGCACCTGTCTGTTTTCTTGAACGAGACCCAAAAATATGGTAACAGGATTACTAGCTAAAATAGTCTCAATCGGTTTCATTTTTATTTTCGCTAGTTCATAGCGATACACACCAGAACTCTTCGGCAACTTCGTCGCCAAAACGTCCAAATTGCGGAACACTACGAAACGCGTGTTTTCGTCGTTAATTTTATTTGCCAACCATCCCCGGTCCTTCCGTTTATCGGAGCACCTGTTGAGTGTGTTAAGCGAAAAGTAGTTGCGGAGTTGGTCATCCGGATGCAGGTCACGCTGACCCGCTTGCAGGTGTCGCGCCACGTCGCCATGGTTCCAGAAGAGAGCGATATCTAGAGCGGTCTGACCGGTGCTGTTGATCACAGACATGTCACATCTGGTGATAGAAAGACAGGAAGCGGGTGACATGAAGGGGGCAGACTTATCCCAGAGTGTTTAAAAAAACAACAACCCATTATTCCTTAAATACAAACAACACTTACTCCGTCTAAGAAACAATGGTAGTTTCATTTAAATAAATACAGTTGGTATGCTATTTGATTTTAAATGAATTTCAAAAGGTTTGGTTTGTACCTCCTGATAAAATTTTAATCCAGCATTTCCCGGGATAAGTCTATTACAACAAACATGACTAAAACGGCAACCACATACAACATATCACATGCGCGTTATTGACTAATGCGACTTTCTAAGCCGTCATGCCTAATGTTGATTTGTGCAGTGACATTTGTGTCGTGTTCTGAGAAAACTGGGCATAATGCTTGTGTGTAAATTGCCATCCCAGATTAGCCTGTGCAGTCCACACAGGCTAATCAGGGACGACAATTTCCGCTTTTATGGAATTTTTCGTTTAAATGATGTCTCTTCTCAGCAAAAATCCAGTTTAGGCGTAAAGTGTCGTCCCTGATAAGCCTGTGCGGACTGCACAGGCTAATCTGGGACGACACTTTACGCACATGCATTATGCCCAGTTTTCTCAGAACACGACACATTTATTCGGTATTAAAAGGACTGTGATCTATGAAAACAGCGAACATTTCAATAAAAGCTCTAAACGACCTCATACGGATGGACATACTAACGTACGAAAGAACGGACAGATCAATCGCTATATGTCTCTAATCATCAGTAGATACCGGATGGCATACAACAATTCAAATACTTCTTTCTTTATGTTCGGTCCTATGCGCATTCATACGCCACGAACCACCAATAAGGGCTTGTAGCCTTGTAGACACATTGCTCCTGAAGGGCATACCTTCAATTAATAATATTTCTTACGTCTCTTGCTATTAAGGGTCTATGTCTGCGGTATGCAAGTAAACGTAACTAAAATACATGTATTAAATATTGTGTCAACATTTTTAAAACAGAAAACATTGGGTTTCGTAAAGAGAATCGTTCTAAAATTATATAAAACTTTCTTTTAGATTTCCCTTTTGATGCCATGACTCTGATTGCACATTATCCCTCTGCACTATCGCCCCATACCCGTGTTGCACGAGCTCCTTGACAACATGCAGGTGCCCGTTGCGCGCGGCAAACATCAGTGCCGTCCAGCCGCGGTCGTTCCGTTGGTTCAAATCCACGTTACCTGCGGACAGACGGACGAACAACTGTCACAAAAATGACGCACAAAATGGGTCACATGTATATGCTTCCAATTTTTTTTTTAGTTTCAATGACGTACCGCAAACAGAAAGTCATAAATATGACATGCGTACATGAGTTGTTTTTTAACAACTGCATAGTTCATAGTCAGACATAAGGAGTTCCAAGAAACTGTAGACATCTTAGTAACTTCTTCGCAAAGGATTATTATTGTTTAATTGACTGCTATACAGTTATTTTATGTAAATTGGTATTTTACATTTTTGTTGAGGAAAAAAAACAGCAACCATCGAATATTTTTCTCGGTTTGATACAGGATACTCCCTTTTCAAGACGCGACCCTGGTCTTAAGAGTTTCCGATGAGAAGCATTAACAAATCGTGTTTAAAGTCTCATGCAAAAGACAAAATAATACGGCAGTGAGTAGCGGACAATAATAGATCGTTTCCCGCATTTTAACTAAGCCGTTGATAGGAATCATTAGAGAGCTTCTTATTCGTAAGGTTAACTAAGTCCAGTTTACCTTTAATATACAGTCTGACGTCATCTATTTCCCCTGAGGCGGCCCCTTTGAAAAATCGCTCCTTGAATTCCTCGTTGAAACTGGACATTGTTCGTAATGTTACAACACTGAAACGTATTTTATCCCAGAGAAAACCAGCAATGCCCCCTTTTCTGAAACATAATATGAAAATATTTCTTGTCAAAGAATTGTCAAACGATGGAACACGTTTACTGCAGTAGGTTACTGGTATATACTTATCAAAGATTAATGCAGGCACCCGTTCACAGGCTGACAACTGCACACTTTTCATTTGGTTAAAGCTCCAGTGTTTTTTTTTCACAATTTTGGGAATGGGGCCGGGTCCCTCTGGTTTGGGAAAAATCGCGGCGTTTTGACCAAAATTGGGAAATTAATATTGTTTTTGTTTTGCTAATAAATGCTTCAAAATTGATAATAAAAGTGTTTTCTATACTATATTTACTAAGGGTCAACTTATAGAGCTGGATGGGAGATGAACTAAATGTTGAGACCTAAAAAAACATTTTTTAAACCTTTCAATTGGGAATTTTTTGGTCCAATTTTGGAAAAATATATACTATTTTCCATTGGGAATGGGTCCGGATACCGGCCCCGATTTTGAACGAAAAAAAAACACTGGAAACATTCTAAAAGTTTACCTACCGGTAGTTGATACATCGGAGCGAAGTAATACTACAGTATTGACATAAATATATATAATCTACGTTTAATAACGTTCAACTGAAATATGCATACCGTTGATATCGTTAAAAATTAACGTTTGGCATTAGGCCAAACAATAAGTTGTTTGTTTCATAAACAATTTCCCAAAAATACGGTAGGAAGGAAGGCAAAACCTTGTTATTGCTTACTTGCTTTGCAATGCACAAGTTATTTCTCACTTTTATAATTATGTTCAATGAGCGAAATCTTCAAAATCCCTTTGCAACATACCTTTTTCGTATGTAAAAGTTAAAGTTGGGAAAATGTTGAATGTAGCAAAAGTGATCGAAAACTCAACTTGAACTCAACCTGAAAACCAACCAAAACAATTAAGGGAGCCACCAAAATTTAGGGTCGGTCGCATTAGCGGAAACAACTATTAATTTTAAGCCTTATGACATTGACTGACATTTTCTCACCTGGTGATATCATCCTCTTACGGATAGTTTCACATACGCAAGGCACTATATCCACACTAGTACAAAAAAATGTACGTCACTAGTTAGGAGCACAGGTGTTGGGCGCGTAGCCAAGTCACTTTAACACTATCAATATGTCATAAAACAACATTTTTTATCAAAAAAATAAAAATAAAAATAAACAATGGACAAAATTGTCACAAAACCAGGTTTTCAATAAAAAAAAAAGTCTGATAAAGGGAGACAACTGCAACTCAAAATGTGCATTGCTACTGATTGATCATCAGAATTACCCCCCTTGTTTCAAAATAAATCTATTTTTAGTCGTGGCGACCTTGATCTTGGAGATATCTACGTAATTATTTCGCGCGACACACCGTACAGTGATGGTGAACAAATGTGCCAAATGATTTTAAAATATGACAATGAATGACATAGTTATGGCCAGGACAAGCTCATTTATGGCCATTTTTGACCTTTGAACTCAAAGTGTGACCTTGACCTTGGAGATATCGACGTAATTCTTTCGCGCGACACACCGTCCAATGATGGTGAACTAACGTGCCAAATGATTTTAAAATCTGACACTGAACGACATAGTTATGGCTTGCCCGCCAGCCAGCCCGCCAGCCCGCCCGCATTCGCCAATCTAATAACCAGTTTTTTCCTTCGGAAAACCTGGTTAAAAATGATATAATATATGTATATATATATTATATCAGATTTTTTGGATTTTTTTTTGGATAAAAAATGTTGTTTTATGACATATTGATGGTGTTAAAGTGACTTGGCCACGCGCCAAACACCTGTGGTTAGGACAACACATATTGAGCAATTTCGCTTAATTGGCTTGAACAATACATATTGAGACAATATATTGCTCTAACATGTAAGATATAAAAAGTAGCTTTAGATTGTCGAAAAGACCCGCACTAGAAGCGCTTGTAGGGGCCTACATGTATGATTGTATAATGGCCTATCTACCGCAATGACATCTACATTTGGTTGAGGCGTAAGAGTAGGGTCGCCGTAAGAGTATGCTAATGGAGCGAATGGTTAAAAGAGGTAAATTCTATCAAACAAGATGAAAGGTAATTATAAATTTTAAAAAATAAAGTTTCTTTCAATTGCACACATGTACAAATGTCCATTCAATAACACTTACTTTCGTTGACAGGTATTCAACAGCAAAAATCTCGTTGATAACATTGGAGGTCATAATGTAGAATGAGCAGAAACTAACAACCGTCTTGTTACAATAAACGCCGTCTAGAGGGGACGGTCAGTCGTAACTATTCGGCCTATCTCGGAAAAGCCGAGATCAACTATCCGCTTGTCGGCAGTGGCTAATGAGATAAGAGTTAGGAGACGGTGTGAACGTTGGTGCAGGGAAAAGTCAGCATTACGATTCTAACATTTAAAGAAGAATTTAGATTTAATTTAGATCACCGGTGTATTATTTAGTTTTACATTAAGATGGAGACAGTTTACAGTTGTTTTTTTATAAGACTTTACATGTGTCGGATCTTTTATCTACAGTTTATTTGTGTTTTCAAATCCAAAAGGTTTTTGGATCTAAACATTATGACAGAATACCGCAGAGGCCTTTATAAGCAGTGAACACGGTACTGATTATATAACTTTGTGTTTTGTGTACATTTTTGCTAACTTTCATGATGAATATATGTTTGTACGTTTCGTCTTTGCAATATTATATTCTTATAAGTCCGTATCTCCTGTTAAAACAGCTGGATGTTTACCCACATTTATTACCGTACAATGAATTATATATATATAAATAAATAAAAAATAAATAAATAAATTTATTTTATATTTATTTATTTATTTATGTATCACCATTCTGAGCAAAGGTACGCAAGTACGCACCCCAGCTGAATGGAAGTTGGTACATGTAACCCCAGTCTTCAAGAAAGGGGACAGAATCAACCCGGCTAACTATCGCCCAATCTCCCTGACATCCGTATGCTGCAAACTTATGGAACAAATCATCCACAGCCAAGCCATGTCTCACCTAGACAAACACAACGTCCTGGCCGACCAACAACACGGCTTTCGGCGAAGACGCAGTTGTGAATCGCAACTTATCCTCATCCTACAGGACCTTGCTGCATCCCTTGATGTTGGTGAACAGATCGATGCGATACTACTCGACTTCTCGAAAGCCTTCGATGTTGTTCCGCATCAACGACTTCTCATTAAACTGAAATACTACGGAATCAGAGGTTCAGTCCTAAATTGGATAGAAAGCTTTCCATCTGGTCGAAGCCGACGGGTCTAAGTTGAAGGACAGTTCTCCAACTCAGCCGACGTCTTATCAGACGTCCCCATGGCTCTGCCCTTTGACCTCTGCTCTTTCTGGTCTACATCAATGATCTTCCAGGCACTGTTACCTCAAAAACCGGGCTCTTTGCTGATGACACTCTCCTATACAGAAGGATCAAGACAGCACAAGACGCAGTAACACTTCAGTCTGACCTGGATTCCCTACAGCGATGGGAAAAGGACTGGCAGACGTCCTTCAATCCTTCAAAGTGTGAAGTCATACACATCTCCAAAAAGCGGCACCTCATAAAGTCGGAGTATGTGATTCATGGACAGAAGCTTGTACCTGTAAAGGAAGGCAAATACCTTGGTGTGACCATCTCGGACAACATGCACTGGAAACCGAATGTAGCAGCAGTCAACCGAAAGGCAAGCAACAGTCTAGGCTTCCTGAGGCGCAACCTGTCTAGTTGCCCACCTAGCCTCAACGTACTTGCATACACCACCTTAGTGCGACCAACATTGGAGTACGCTGCCTATTCAATGGAACCCTCACACTCAAATATGTATTGACCAACTAGAAGCAGTCCAGAGACGCTGAAAATGGGATTGTAGAACCACAAGCAGCAGTTCACAGATGAAAGCAGACATCGGATGGCAGCCCCTTCAAGAGAGACGACAAACATCAAAGGTCACCATGATGTACCGTATAATTAATAACCTGGTTGACATTCCGTCTGACCTCTACCTCCGCCCTGCTACATCATCGACAAGCGGCAGCACTATAAAATACATTATTCCATTCTGCAGAACAGACTACCTCCGACACTCCTTCTTTCCCAGGCAACAAGGCTGTCTAACCACCTTGTGACGGTATCCGGCCTTGAAAGGTTCAAGGAAGGGATGGCACCGAAATAAACCACAATGAATTTGTAAATAGTTTAAAAAATTATATAAACTGCGCCACACCACGATTTTTAAACCATTTTTCTTGTACGACAATGCCCCAGAAAGGAAGATAGTACAATTAATATACGAAGAAGAAGAATAAGTATGTCAGACGTGTAACTGTTCATTAAAGTATGCGTTCTATAAGCACCAGACTTGAATCGTTCAGAGTTTTATACACATATACATCCGATAATACTTTTAATTTATTTTAGTGAGAAACTCGAAATAATTTAAAAATCGAACAGAACACTGATGTATTCAACATAACGGTTTAATACGCATTCGGCTCTTTTTCTTGTACATCTTCGTGTGTCTGTCCTATTCTATCATGCAATGGAAGGTCCGCCGAGTAGTAAACAGTCCAATCTCTGTGCGGAGGTTGCTACTCAAGCGTAAGTGTATGTGAAATACGGGATTTATATTTGTCCTAGATTTATCAGTCACAACAACAACAAGAACACAACAATCACAACATCAAAAGTTCATGGATTTTCACCAATGAAATGTGATGATTATCTTTTAGAAACCATATTTAAATTCAATTGTTATTCGTCTGTTAAAATAAAGGTCTATATTGTAAATTGATTTCATGCATTGGACAATACGAATGTTAATAAAAGTATTACCGTAAGACTCTATGTATTCGGACACTCTAAATTTTCGGACACACCTTTCTTTAGCCAAAATAATTATTTTTCGTGACTCTTAATTTTCGGACATACGGGTTTTCGTCCGTAACTTATGACTATTACTTTTTGGACAGTATATTTCACATCGCTATTTTTTTTCCCATATTTCGGCCCTTTTTTCGTTATCTGATGACACTTCGATCATGGGGTTTTACACCAGGATTAAGGTCCTAAAACCTGGAATTTGCATGCCCGAGGGCAATGGACCATAACATTTGTGTTATTGGATAGATAACCTTGTAAACTGGTAATCAGCGCTTCCGTTAATGGAAGTACGGCGTAAATTACGCCCCAAAATGGCAGTCGTACGTCAATTTTACAACTTGTGGAAGTCACTTGGACATCCGATTAATCCTAGTGTTTTAGCCAGGCCGTTTTAGCGCGGCGCGGCGCCGTGCCCCATTTTTGTAGCGCCCCGCTGCCCCCTTTCAAAGCCAATTAGCGCTGCGCTGCCCTTTTCAAAGGCCGCCGCCCTGCTTTTTCATGAGCACCCGCTGTTTTCCGCCGTGCAACCTTATTGATTACATCTTTATTGCCTCTTAACCAAGCTTCTTAGCCGACTATTATCAGCGAAGATTCGCGCGGTTGTGAATTCGTCATGCGTGAATAACCATGTGTCAATATCAATCGATAATTTCAGTGGCTTTGTTACACTAATCGGTCTGTAATGTGTATTCCTTCACGATAAAATCGTACACAGTTACTTTGGAGATGAAAACCTCGATGTTATTCACGTGGAAATTGTGCATTTCATGCATAATTCAGTTATATCAAAATATTTATTTTTACGCGTAATTAAATTAAAAAAAAAACACCAATTGTATCTGTATCGTTATCGTCTTTAAGATAATTAATTATTAAAAGAATAACTGTTACGTATACTAATTAAACAAAATGCGATTCGCGTATTAGCGGACATATTATACGATTTTAAATTGCTATGCGCACCTGTCGCTTACATCATTTTAACAAGATGGCGGACTATACATTAAAAAATAAATTGTGACTCGGCAAAAATGGCAAATAACGATCGAATTAACGATGGAAATCATACATTTAGAAAGGGATTGATGAAATGCCTCTGATAATCGACGATGCATAACACGTTTTAGATACCAACAACATATGTTTGAGTCATCTTTTCAGTGGATGTATTTCACGTAAACGAGTGTTTGTAAATTGTTAGTGTTCAGTTTACTCGCAAAGTTAAAACATCTGACAAGATTATCGTTGGAAAATGGGATAAGACAAACATGGTTTCATTTATATGTTAGTGAATCTGTGTAAAATCAGATTTGTATGCATATATTGCTTTATTATGTTTGTCGTGATGTACAGTTTACTGAAACAGCATGGAAATTAAATGGACATTGCAAGGTAGATATATTAATATTAATTAAAGTAAGTTAAATGCATCAATTACCATTAGATGTGCTTGTTTATATATTTATGTTTTTCCCACAACTGCCCTTGATGCGATTACATGTTTCTCCCAAAACCAGGTATTCATGGAAAGTTTTTGCCCTTTTTTGCCTAAACTGCGCGTCAAAATGCCTTTTTTGAAAGTAATGCGCCATGCCCCATTGCCCTCCTGGGAAAAACACTAAATCCGCATGTATACTGTTTTCTAATACACGGGACAAACAAATCATAACAGTAAATCATGTCATTCACTTCGTAATCTCCGCGTGTTATTGCCATATGGAGTAATTACTAATAGATAATCCACTGATAAGAGATAGCGTGACGGGCGTATCAAACTAAATTACACAGTCATGTACCCTGACACAGATGCACAACGAGAAATTCTCAGGTAACTTTCCAGTCGCCTAACTGTGCTGTTCGGCGTCCAATCCGTAACGAGAATGCGTATGAGGGTGGGGTTAACTGGTGACCATTATTTTTTATTGACGTCAGTCATGAAGTAAGCATTTTTCGCAGATTGATTAACAGGGAATCACAGTTTTACCATTTACGTAATATACAACAGTAATTAAACAGTATATTAGAGAGGTGTTGGGCATCATTATCACACTTTTTTACCGTAAACAATTACTGTAAACAATTGTTACTCATGAAAAGTTAAATGCAAATGGTGAGCAATCAATTACTTATGGCGAGTAAGTTGTGAAAATAATACCCGTTAAATTAATTATGGGGTAACAATTTAATTTTAGTACAAGCATATTTCATCATGCCCATTTATAGAACTGAATTACACCATTCTTCTACAGCCTTGTGATAATATTTGCTACTACAAATCCCTTTGTACATCTACAGCGTACACCAATCACTAGACATGTATGCCTTGTAAACACGTGTTTTAATAAGAGCGCGAAATTGTTGCTGAGGTCTGTCAAGCTCCACGCATGAGAAGCGTGGAAAGCGTGCGTGTTGAAAAAGACCATGTGCTGTAACTTAATATAGACGTGCAACTCAGTACATGTAGTATTTTAGAATAAAAAAAAATTACATCGTCATTAATGCACACAGTGAGAAAGTATTGAATCATTGAAACTATAGAAAAAATACGTCAATTTACTAATTATAAATTAAAGTCACTCGTACACTGGATTATGGGGCAATGGATAGAGTTGTAACATGTGTGTATTGAACACATACGGTAGCGATTACTGAAATATTCATTGAAATAAAATTGGGACTTCCAACTGTTTATGTCTGGGACGTCCAAAATTTAAGGCTTGGAAGTCAGGACTTCCAACTTTTGAAAGCTAGTGGAAGCGCTGTGGTAATACCGGTAAACAATGGTTTCGCCCGGAGGCATTTGAAATGATGTCGTAAATGCTAAAAGCCATAATGGAACAGCGGGATAACGTCAATTAGTGCCAATAATGATAATCTTAAACAACTTTCTTTTGAAAATTAGCGTTATGCCAATTAATAGTTCAATTATCTACTGTACGATGCCCCATCTCAGAAAAATAACTGTAAAAAAAAACGCGATATTACCGGTAGTCGTTGATTCAATTGACGCTATTTTCAGACATTCAATTTTTCGACTCTTAAGTTTTCGGACACCTGTATTTTGTGAATATTTTTCGTCTCTAAGTTTTTGGAAACGAAAAAAAAATATATTTTTTTGTGTTCGAAAACATATAGTAATTACGGTATATAATTTCCCGGTATGACAAAATACCGAAAACAGTAAATTTACGGAAACCAGTGTTTTAATATATGAAAACATTGAATATGAAGACGAAAACATAGCTTTTTCCTATGTCCGGTTTGAAAAAAATAGTTGTTTAAAGATATTTCAATATATATGTTATAACTTAAAATAAAATTAATTTTAATAAAAATAATCCGAATTCAGTGTTTTCATATACAAAAACAGTAAAATATACACCGAAAAAAGTGAACAAATATATGAAAACAGTGTGTATTCAATATGTTAGTAAGAAATAGATATCGATAACACATAACCAATTCTATTTTATTCATTTGTATAGAAGTCTATTATTCCAAGCAACCAAATTCAAACAATGAAACAAATTAGATATATGGGAGGGGCAGGCTACTAGCCTTTTGTCACCTAAAACAGTGTATAACAAATGTTCCACACATCATTTTTACACTATGATACTACTGGTACTTTATGGTCGAAATGTTCCAAATAATAACATTATTGAATACAAACCCAAACGTAGTGGTATCCATTGATGGATCTAGAACACTTATAAAAACACCTTCTGCCGGAAAAAATTGAGCCAAGCAATCTAGAACGCAATCCGCCAAAAGAAAATTGTAAAACACTCTGTCTTTATTTCCTGGTTGTGAATAACTTTAAGTACATGTATTGTAATTTCAGACTAATGACTAAATTGTCGTTAAGCTGTTGCCTTAATTGACGTTTTCGATCAGCACATGTTTTAAAAACGGTCTGATGCATCTAAATGAAATGTATACCTATGCTGGGATCATTATTTCCTTATGTTGAGATCACTTTTAGGATTGTGACTTTTAAGTTGGTGCCTGAGTTGACATTTGCAAATGTTTAAAACACAGGCTGATCCCGAACGGAACATCATGCAACTTATTAAAATATATATCTGATGTGGTTCTGATTAGTTTTAGGAGTGTGACTTTTAAGCTGGTGCCTTTATTGTCGTTTTCGATCAGCACATGTTTAAAACACGGGCTGATCAGGAACGACACATAATGCATCTAAATGAAATGTTATTTATTTCCAGATTGTCTTTATGTAAATTATTTATGTTCGTTTAATTTAATTTTGTCTACCAGAAATTTAAATAATCAATATTAAAATTGTCTTACATATATATATATATATATATTTTGATCATGTATTGTTTTCTATTACCATTGACTTAATTGTATTATTTTGTTCAAAATCAGGGCCTTTATGAGTATATAAAAAGCATATATTTTTCCCAAATTGGACTTAAAAATTCCCAATTGAGGGTTATTTTTTTTTTTTTTTTTTTTTTTTTTTTTTTAGATTTCAACAATATTTAGTTCATATCCAATCCAGCTCTATATGTTGAACCTAGGTACATATACTATTGAAAACACTTAAATCTTTAGTTTGTATACCCCCTTTAAAAAAAGGGGGTATATTGTTTTTGGCCTGTCTGTCTGTCTGTCTGTATGTCTGTGTGTCATTCTGTCTGTCCAAAACTTTAACCAATATTAAAGTTTTGTCATAACTTTTGCAATATTGAAGATAGCAACTTCATATTTGGCATGCATGTGTATCTCATGGAGCTGCACATTTTGAGTGGTGAAACGTCAAGGTCGAAGGAAAAAAAAATAAATAAAAAAAATCAAAGCGGCGCATTAGGGGGCATTGTGTTTCTGACAAACACATCTATTGTTAAGCATTTTTTACCGAATCAACAACAACACTTAATTTCCCAATTTTAGTCAAAATGCCACAATTTTTCCCAATGGTAAAAAAAACCCACTGGACTTTAATATATAATTACAAGTACCGTCTTAAAACATATTCAAAACTTTGCTTAAATGCGTACTGAAGTCATCATATATGAAAATCATGATTTAGTGCCACTATCACGATGTAAAGGGGGGAAATATAACTGTTTTCGGTAATTTTACCGTTTTCGGTATCATGTCCTCGTATTATATAATGCTTCTGTTTTTAAACAGGAATAAAATGCTTTTTGTAAAAAAATAATAATTAATATATATCATAATTTAAATGTGAACTGGAGTAAACCTTCATTAAAATCAAAGTTTAAAGCCATTTACACGATGTAAAGGGGAGAAATATAACTTTTCAGTATTTTTACTTATTTCGTGAAAACAGTACTGTTTTCGGTATCTAGTCATACCCATTAGTTCCGATATGTTTTTTTCGGATAACTCGCTGGTTTTTAGCAAATATTCTTGACTTATACTGACAAGTAAAGACTTTATTAGCACTGTACAATTGACATAACAAATCTAGTCTGGAACCTTAAGCCTTTAGAGTAGTGTTTTGGTTGTAATATAATACAATTACAGTGGTCCTTGAGAAAGAGATTTACAAGTTTGTGAACCTCACGGGGTTGAATGCTTTTTATGTTCTTTTTAGACAAAATATCATAACCCGAAAGGCTGTTTGCTTAAGAATTTGGTATGTATCATACAATAGACTTTTATGAGCTTAAATAATGTGCTTGTAACCTAGTGGGTCATGTTGTTAAGGTTAACATGATTAGCAAACTTTCTGCAAAACTGTTGAGCAAGATCATCAAACTTGGATGAACGATCTAGGGCCATTTTGGCTGACTTTATACTTTTTAAGTTTCACAATGCTTAAATTTCATACTCAGTGTTTTGTATTCTTCAGCATGATGGCTTCCAAATTGATAGAGCAGGCTGCAGTCACTGTTGGACTTACGTTGACGTTCTTTCAACATCCAGAGCAGTCTACCTTGATAAGCTGTAGAGGTAAATCCTTGAATGTCTATTAACCCTTTGAGTGCTGGAACCGGATTTTGAAGGTTTTTGCAAACAGTTTTGATCCAGATGAGACGCCACAGAACGTGGCGTCTCTTCAGGATCCAAACTGTTTGCTATTCTGATAGTATTCTTTTTAAAAAAACGAAGAAAATGCTAATTTTAGAAATTTAGCAGACGACATTTAAGCAGATGACAAATTACCCAGCATGCAAAGGGTTAACATGTAGAATCAGTCTGTTAGGTTGAAAAAACAACAACAACAAATAACCCCCGAAACAATCATGCCCAAAATTAGTTAACTAAAGCCTACTGACCTCTAGACTCCTGGATAGTTCAATATTAAGCAAATTTTGCAAAGTCAGGATGTTTTGGGGTCTCTTTGCAGTGATCTGGGACCATTCCATGTCAGGTTTTAATGCTTCTGCAAACATTCTTGAATCTTTGGTATCTCATGGCAGGTATTGAAAACACTTTGGCATCCAAATTTTGAAATTTGTACATTTTTTAGGCCAAATGTTTTAAGCAAGGTTTCAGGATGTTACAGGCGATTTAATGTTTTATCTACCCCGAGCTGATCCTGCACAATTTGGAATGATATCAGAAACTAAGATGATGAGTCAGAGCTTTTTATCTAAAATTGGGGGATGCCCTTGCCTGTCCATTTTGGTGAAATGATGAAATTAGGAAGAGCATACCATTAAAATGTAAAATTTGGGGGAAACAAATTTAAGCAAAAAAATAATAAAATGACAATGTTTTACGAAAATTGTTATTGATTGGTGAAATACAAGTGTGTGTTTCTTTTAAAACTTTATTGATAAAAAAGGTTATGGATTGATTTTCTGAATTGGAGAAATACTTTAGAATTTTTAACCTAGCAGCCTTAAATAGTTGCTTTCTGTCTCCATCAATTCTCTATCAATGCAAACAGATCCAATGGATAACATTCTTATTATATGTTTAATACATGTAGCATTTTAATTTAGAATAGATGTATGTTTATCTTCATTCGAAAGAAAACTTATACAAAATCATTTTAAGTTATTACATATAATATTAAATGTAATGCTTGCCTTACGATTCTACTCCAAATATTGCATAAATTAGGCATTCACAAGTGCCACTTTATGCACAGTTGACAAAGGGAGCAAACTCTTCACTATATTGAATTACTTCTCACTATATTGAATTACTTCCCTTGACCTACTAGGTAAAACATTGGAATGCTTCTGTTTAAATTATCTTTCTGCATAAATGTGCAAACAGTATTGCTAAGTTGATTTTTTGCAAATGAATTTTAAAATGCATTGAGTCCACTTACAATTACTTGGTATGTCGTGACAATACAGATGGATTTAAATTATTCAATCACAAACGTACATAAATATACAATAAACAATGTAATTCACTACTAATTGCATCTCAGTTTAAATATTCAATATGCAATTTAAAAAGGTGTTGTTTATAACCCACTTTGTTTGACTGCGTTAACACATATTGCATTTGTACACTGTCAAATCTGTGTAATTATTTGACTGCCACCTGTATTGTAAAAGACACCACGTGATTTGAGCTGTGTATTATAAGTTAACACAAGAGTCAATATATTGCATTGTGACTTGCATAATTTAGAGGTATCTTCATAACTCCAAATGGTATACATGTATTGCTGTTTATAACAATTTTTATTATTACCTGATGCCTTATATAAATTTAAATTAATTATTTTTTGCTATTTCCTGGTCGAAAAAGTAATGTTGCAATGTTTTAAACTGTTACCAGTGAATATTCCAAACTGTTGACCGGTCAATAGTTTGAACTGTTGCCCGCTTGTGCAGACTACCCCTGTGATCAGGTAATAAAACAGTTATTTCATGGATGCTTGGTGAACAGTCAAAACTGTTGTCCCTCGGTATCAGGGTTGACATTTGGAACTGTTTCCCTCGGCCTATCTGCCTCGGACAACAGTTCCAAAGTCATCCCTGATACCTTGGGACAACAGTTTTGACTGTTCAACGCGCATCCATGAAATAAGTTTCAAATAACTGTATACTATTACCTAAGAATATATGTAACAGTCTTGTAAGATGTTCAGTGTCTTATAACAGTGCTGATATACATTTATCAGGTCAATGTAACTGAAAAAGATGTACACATTGCAATTATATGAACATAAGTTCAAATTTCAATAGTAGTGTTACTGGTTTATCGTATGATTTATGCTATGATGTTGATTGTACTTCGTGCAATGTTATATATCTTATTATATGTAAAAATTGTTATAAACAATACGTCGGACAAACTAATTAGAACATATCCCGCAGAATGAATAGTCATAGATTTGATATAAAAAATTGTTCAATAAATCCTATTTCACATGTTGCTACACATTTTGGATCCACCGACAATGATTGCACTTTATCAGATTTCTCTTTTGTACCTTTTGATGTTGTTCAAAACAATCTAGACCGATAATGCAAAGAAACATAGTGGAAACATAAATTAAAAACTATGATTCCTAACGGTCTAAATAAAAAAACAACAACTGCTTTATGACATACAGAACATAAACATAATTTACATAATATGCATTTCATGTTTGTCAGCTATTACTATGTTTTTTTATAACTTATTTTCCCCAAAATCAGGCGTTTCACGCGATTGTTTTCCCCTAAAAAAAGGACAGGCCCTTTCCCCCAAATCAGATAAAAACTCCTGCTGAGTTTATGCATTTCACAGTGCGATTGCTGCCAGAAACACTTACAATGGAGATGATTATTGACACGTAAAACTGTTGTTTGGCAGTATGAAAGTGCACTCAATCGAAAAGTCTTAATGTGGAATTGGAAAAAGACAGTATTTTCAGGATTGGTTAATCGGTTTTATATCGTGATCATGTATACCGCAACCAGTCTTAAGCGACATTGAGAATACATGCCTTACACTCTTAATGGCCAAGTTACCCTCATGTTTTATCCCAAAAGATCATTTTTATCCCAATTGGCAACGCATACACTAAGTATCGGGGCTGTAGTGGACAGTGGCCTTAAAGCAATATGGTCTAGTTTATATAAACAGTATACATTTATTTCATTTTTATTATCCTCCGTTATTTCAAACAAGCTACAATTTTGTTGCCATGCAGTACTTAAAAAACATCACAAGACTGGAAGCATTCATTTAAAGTCTTATGATCTGAGTGTAAATTCTTTCTGTTTTAGCAACACAGTAAAGATGTATGGAACTCTTTAAAAGGGAAATGTCCTTCTTTAAGCTTAAACATTCTGTTACTGAGACAAAATCAGCTTTCAAATTTTGTTTCTAGTCATGTTCAAATGACATTAATTTTTTCAGCAACGCTTTTAATGGACTTGGTGCTGGCATTGTGTATGGATTCAAAGTTGTATGCTTCTACAAATTTTCCTATAAGGTGAGTAAAACTTTGATTATCTCGTAGGGATATAGAAATTGTAGTTATCATTCTGTGCATTTGCCCGTTCTTCACACTTTTCTGTGTGCAAATCAGGGTGAATTTTGTCAAAATGTCCGGATTTTGTTTTAAAGCATTTATTTCCAATTGTTTAATTATATAAAAATCTACTGTGTGGAACTCCTCCTTCATTTTTATGCCTCCGGTAGGGTGGCATATAGTGATCGCACTGTCCGTCCGTCTGTCTGTCTGTCCTTCTGAAATTCCGTCACACTTGCGTTTAGGTTTCGAAAAATTGTCATAACTTTTTCAATATTGATCATAGCAGCTTGATATTTGGCATGCATGTGTATTTCATGAAGCTGCACATTTTGAGTGGTAAAAAAAATCTGAAATAGTATCTGCAAGTGCTGCAGTGCATATTGTTATGGTTTCAACATTGTGTTATTTTGAAAGAGTTATAGCCCTTTGGTTAAAATTACAAATAGAAGGTTCTGTGCGAACTCATCCTTAATTTTCAAACTTTTACAGAATAATTATCTGCATGTGCAACAGCACATATTGTCAAGATTTATGATAGTTTTAGGGCTCTTTATATAAAAAAATACATATTCAATCTTCTGTGTGCAATTTCTCCTACATTTTACATGCTATTTTTGTCACACCTTTATACTACAATAATTATCTCCAAATGCTACAGTGCATATTATAATAATTTTGCTTTTGTTTTATTTGTTTAAGGAAAAATTTCCTTTGTTTAAATATCATTTGAATCTTCTTTGTGAAATTTACATTTTGTATGCATTTTTTGTCAAACTTTTCCAGAATAATCATGATAATTGTCTCTAAGTGCTTAAGAGCACATTGTCACAGTGTCCAGATTGTGTTTTTAAGGAGTTATTGTCCTTTATTTAAAATTACGTATTTAAGAGTCAAACTTTAAAACAATAATATCAACATGTTTTGTTCGAAGGGCATAATGACAGGGCCTTGTGATTGCATTAAAAAAAATAAACAACGCTATTGCAAAGTCTTTCTTTGCACCTTCAACAGCAATGTTTGTGTGTGAGTGTGTGTGGGAATACACTATCTGTGGCAGCTTCTTCTTCTTCTTCATAATTTGTTTGAGTATTATTTTTTGTAAACATATTGAAAATCTCATTGTAATAATGAGCATTAAAACAAATACCATCTTTTGTAGGGAGAAGATGAGATAGAAGTAAGGAAAACACATATGCTTTGTATTAAATCATTGCTATGAATATGGTGAATGATTATCCTGCAGGTTTCGACACAAGGATGCTGGGTTTTGGTGCTGTCTGATTGTACCATTTCTTCTTTGCGACCAAGGTTGGTCTTACCTATGTGTGTTGTTTCACATTGTTTTGGTGAATGTCCAACATTCTGAAATGTTCCTGACCAGTGACACTGACTTATTATTGTAGCAATCAACTGTAATTCTCTGGTGCTTTGGACAGGATAGATTATTCTAGACCCAACAGGAATTGATTTTAACATGTTTGTATATGATGAAATATAAACAAAGTGAAACTACAGGAACACAAGCAGGAATTTGAAAGAAACCTGATTATAGCATGAGCTCCTTTATACATAGAAAGTGACCTATTCTCAAACAGTCTGACACAGCTAAAAAGTCGAGGAAGAACATAAAAACATGAGACAACACAAAAACATGAGGCATAACAAAAACATGAGACATAACAAAAACATGAGACATATCAAAAACAACATTAGATACAACATTAAAACATAAGACACAACACAACAACATGATACACAACACAACAACATGAGGCACAACACCAAAACATGAGGCACAACACAAACACGCACACAACACGAAACAAGTGCACAACACAAACACAGGACACAACACATCTTGAGACACATGAAATAAACAGCAAATAAAACAAAACATGAGACTCAACACAAAAACATGAGACACAACACCAAAACAAACACAAAAACAACCACAGAAGACACAAAAACATGAGACACAACACAAAAACAAACACAACCACATAAGACACAAAAACATGAGACACAACACCAAAACAAACACAAACACAACCACATAAGACACAAAAACATGAGACACACCACAAAAACATGGACACAACACAAACACGTGAGAGACAACACAAACTAGCGCACAACTAACACAAACAAGTGAAACAAAATCAGTGCTACAGAATAATTAAACAAAAACAAGTGTATAATCTCAGTTAATGTAGCCCCATTTCTTAAGGTTTAATTTAAGTCTTAATCCATGTTTCAGCCCCATTGAAGAGTCAGCTGTTAGTGATTGCCTCTCTCCTTGTGTACATGTGGACGTTCCACAACAGCTGGCAGGCAGACCGGACCACAGTTGCAATAATCATCCTCTACATGGGGGGCCGAGTTGGATATCTTGTGTTCAACTCCTACAGTAAGATACGTAAACAAATGAGCCCAGTTCTTGGAAAAGTGGGCTTAATGCATGCGCTAATGTATCTTCCCTTATTAGCCTGTGAGGACTGCACAGGCTAATCTGGGATGTTACTTTACACACATGCATTAATCCTAGTTTTCCCCAAGCGCAGCTCCAATGATTACCTGTGTCTTAAAAAAGTGGCTTTGATATATAGCCTCTGTCTTGTTAAGAATTTCTAGTGTATTTTGCAAGCATTATAATGTGCTAAAATGGTTTACACTAAACTTGTTTTTTGTTCATGTACATGTTTGATTTTAAAATGTTATTTATTTTCGTACGCATTAGAACTCCAAACTAATGATAAATACCTAGATCAACCACGATTTCCCATCCATTATTTTAAGTCTATCATAAAGGTCTGTGACAAGTTAGTTAGTTTGGTCAATACATAAACTTGCATGTATTCTCAGAATTTAAATGGATTAAAGCAACCCATGATTTCCAGTAAATTATTTTAACATTTTTTATGTTAACATTGTGACAACTATCTAATATTAAGTTTAGTAAAAATGCAGATTTCTAAGAAAATTTATAATTATAAGTGATTAATGACACAACATGTGTGGTTCTCTGTTTCATTATAAGTGATTTAAAAAGATGCAACATCATATAAATGAGCAGGTGCCAACAGCCCCTAAATTTTGAGGTGGGCTGCTAGATTTTTTGAGAAAAACTCATGTTTCCACTGCACAAGAGTATTGAAAGTATTGAAAGACCAAGTGTGAGCAACCATGGCCAAATGTTAGTTTCTGTCTATTCCTAACAAAACTGTATATCTGTTCCATACAGCTATGGGAGATGAAAGCCTCACATTGTCCCACATCCTGGCACTGTGCCTGTATGTTACACTCCTGATCAAGGTCCCCAGTCAGTTCCCGGCCAGTTTTACCTTCGGTGAGGTTGGCATGGCTTGTCAGCTGTACACAGTTACATGGTTCATGTGCCTGCAAGCAGTGCAGCACTTCCAGGTTAACATTGGAATTAACCCTTTGAGTGCTGGAACCGGATTTTGAAGGTCTTTGCAAACAGTTTGGATCCAGATGAGACGCCACAGAACGTGGCGTCTCATCTGGATCCAAACTGTTTGCTATTCTGATAGTATTCTTTGAAAAAAAATCAAAGAAAATGCTAATTTTAGAAATTCAGCAGACAACATTTTAGCAGACGACAAATTTCCCAGCATGCAAAGGGTTAATCGTATGAGCCACGTTATGAGAAAACTGGGCTTCATGCATGTGCGTTAAGTGTCATCCCAGATTGGCCTGTGGGATCATCACAGGCTAACCAGGGACGACCCTTTCCGCCTAAACTGGATTTTCGTTTAGAAGAGACTTTGTTTTATTGAAAAAAATCCACAAAAGCGGAAAGTATTTTCCCTGTTTAGCCTGTGCGGACTGCCCAGGCTAATCTGGGATGACACTTAATGCACATGCATGAATCCTAGTTTTTCCAGAACAAGGCTCATGTGATGTATGGTTATATTTATATTTAAAAGAATAGCCAATCATCAGACATAGCTTTTATTGTTGATTTAAATGTAAAAGCTAATTAGCTTTCCTTGGGTAACATCGTATAATTTTTGCAGTTAAGTATTAGGCTATATAATTAAACTGTTATTGGAGATTCCTTAAGATTCAGTTTAAACCTATTTACTTGATTGTATCTAAGTATTTTGCAAAACTATTTGATGTTGTTTTAATTATGTATGTCTGGAATTTTCAGGCAGTTGAAGATCACATTAGACTTGGTATGGTAAGTGGCAGGATATGTAAAACAGTTTTTTCATTATTTTTGTATCTTGATTGAAAGGAAAAATATATTTCAAGATAAAGAAATCAAAGGTCAAGGTCACACTGGCATGCACTATTAAAAATCATTGGAACCTTCTCTTCTATAATATAATAAGTTGCTATTTATACAGTATGTTTATTATGTTTCAGGTGGCATTTTGTGGGGTGCATGTGTTCGTTGCCATAGTATTGTTGGCACGGCAACTCTGCCTAGCGCCACTGACTGTATGGGGGATTCTGATGGTGTGTGGCCTAACAGCAGCCATCATTACACTGCACTTTATTGTGAATTTAACACAGCTGCAGATGTTGATGTTCTCCAGAGCTTCTGTAGGTTACTTCTTATTGATACAAAAGATGAAGTTTTGCAACAGTACATTGTCAATTTTGATTATAGATTGCTATTTATGGAAATGTATGAGCTATACTTCTCAGCAGTTGGCATTTTTATAATCCTCTAGTGAATGTTTACTTGCATCAACTGCATATCTCTGTAACTACTGCTGATATTGAAACCTTACACATGTCCTCTGAGCCATTATTTATGTAACCTTACCAAGATCTGTAATATTGTACTTTAAACTTCAATTTTTCAGAATTATGCTCCACTTGTATACTGTGAACATTACAAAATGAAACTTTAAATTGTGTATATGATGATAATTCATCATACATGTCATTCCAATATGTGTGTTGGCTGTAAGTGATTTTTCACGAATTCATATACATATGGCAAGAAATGAACATATTCCAATATATAGGAAAAACAATACGATGTCAGTTTTCATAGAAAAAGGACAAACCATGCTCTTTTTAACCAAAGAATGACAAGTAAAACTCAATTTTATGTATAAAAAGGAACAAATGATGCCTTCTTCGAACTTCACATAATTCATATATTATTTTTTTATATGTTGAGTTGTTGACTATTCTTTGGCAGGTAGCCATGCTTGCCTGGTGGGCTACCCTCTCTCTCAGCAGTATTCTGGTGGTGGTGCTAATGGGAAATGTCTCGTCTGCAACAACAACAACATCAGACAGTGATCAGTCTACCAAACACATTGAACAGTTTGACAAACTACCAAAAGTATCTGACCAGCAGATTGAAGCTTCAGAATACAAGGAAATTTCAACATCAATCAGTTGCAAGAATAGTAAAGTTACCACCCCATCTCACAATAGAAATGTTGTCAAATGTCATAAACATAGTTTGAGGGATACCTCGAGGGTTCAGGCCCGTGTGTCTTCTGTGACAAGGAAGTATTTCCACCTGATGTTGCTGCTGGTGTACATTCCCGGGCTCATGTACACACCCCGTCTGCTGTACGTGGCTTCTGCTGTGGCTACTGGGGTACTCTTCGTCATGGAGGTAATGTTTGCTGTAATACCGGTAGTGTTATGTTCGTTGTAAAACAGGGAGTGTCAGTCTGTCTCTGAACTTGTCTTACCCATAACTTACCCATGCAGTAAAGGATTTAAAATAACTTGGCACAAAAGTTCATCTGTATGATATAAGGTGTGGTGCGCTTGACAAAGAGGTCAAAAGTCAAAATAAAGCACTTAACCATGTTTCAAACAAAAGATATTGTCGTTAAATGATTTATTTATGCTGCATGTAACCAGTCGTGTACTACTCCAAATCTTCATAATCGGAGACATCATCATCATCTTCAGCATTATTAACATCAGCATTATTAAGCAGCATCAGACGCAATAACCAAAAAAGATGCATTATCATATTTATTATCATCATCCCTAAATCTGACAGTGCTAATTCATATTTCAGTTCATACGGTACATGCAGCTGCCACCTATTGGAGCGTTATTGCACTCGTACCTGTCTGTGTTTGTGGACTCACAGGACCAAGGGCAGATAATCCTGACTCCTCTTTACCTCATTGTGGGCTGCTCACTTCCCCTCTGGTGGATATCAAACACAGGTAGTACACCCATAGTTTCTTCTCTTCATAGGCCTTGTGTTTTACAAAGGCTTCATGTAAGCCCCCTATTTTTAAATCTCTTCTAAAGCATGTGTATAATATCCTTTAGTACTGGCTCACTGCTGTGGTCACAGTGCAGCGCTCCCTCCTAACCCTCGGTGATCAATACACAGATGCAAAATAAGAAGTGCAGCAAACCATTGATAAGTCAACTCAGAAAAAAATATTACAGATAAAGATATTTTGTTGGTTTTTTTTTGTTGAGCTGAATTTTTGTTTGCTTTTTTCAACAGTATTTCAGTCATGGCGGTAAGTTAATCAACTCACACTTTTTCTGGAGTACCGTAATAACTTAAAGTTTTCGGACACTTAAAAATAATCAGTCAGAAATAATCACTTTCATAAAGTAATCTTTGACTAAAGAGTGTATGCAAATTCATTTAAGTCATGTGACTTTTTCAAGCATATGCAATTGTAAAAGAAGAGTGTTAATGCTGTATAATATGTTGAAAATACCCCTTCATCAATATGCCCAATTTAATAATCCAAAAGAAATTAAATATTCATTTTTTCTGCATTCAACATTATGATGAAAGTTGAAAGCTGAACCAAATTCATATTTGAAACCAAATAATAATTATATGACAATAATTGTTTATAATACTGTCACAGACTTTATCTGTGACCAAACATGTGTCATGTCATGAATGTCTGTATAACATGTCATTATTCAGATTTTGGAAACACATGGTGTCTTAGATATGTATCTGCATTTTTAAATGGACTTACTGTACATCAGAGAGCAAAATAATACTTATCGCTTAAATACATATTGAAAATAAATTCTGTGTGTGAATATCCATCATTTACATCTGGTAAAATTATAAAACATTACAGATGCAAAACCATGAATAGTTAAGAATGTTTCTGTTGTTGTTGTTAAATTTCGGAACAATACATGGATCACTTGTAGAAAAGTATAAAATGTATGACACATTATAACAGTGAAAAGGGCACATAGGTGAACTTTTTAATCTTAAGGACATTGGATTAAGGTCCCATTGTGCTAAATTGTTAACCTTTTTTTGTCGTTGTTTCATTAATTTCTTGTTATTTCTCTTTTTTTAAATATATTAATTTAATGCATTAAATGATACACTTCAAACAATACAAGAATCTTTGAACAAAACCCTTTAAGATACTAAATAAAATAATCATCTTTCATATGGCAATGTGAAAGAAAAGGCGCAGTGGCTCATCTTTGATTGAATGGTAATGTCCATTTTGGTTTCTCCATCAAACAAAACTAGATATTTCAATCCATAATTCTGTCTGGAGTTGCTGAAGTCCTGTTTCAGACTAACAAGTCTCTTGTTATGAATATTTTGACGTGCCGAGTTTTTGAAACCCATGAAAATGTATTGAACGTGATTAGAAGTCGTCCCGGGAGGACATGCTAGGATTGAGAGTGATGAAAGAATTATTATTGAGTATTTCAGCTGTCTTCTTTCATTTCCATCTGAATCCATATATTGCTAACAATTGTCTATGTTTTGGATGTTTTGGTCCTATATTTTATATGCTGGTTCAAGGTTGTAAATCAGGTTATTGTTTTTGTGCCACACCTCCATATCTATATATCGACTTATGATACTTAAATTTCATTCATGTCTTTAGGGTCCGTATACATGTATAAGTTCACTGACGATGGTCCATTACTCTGACCTGCAATGAAACAGAATTATGCCTATTTTTATGCCCCCGGTAGGGTGGCATATAGCAGTTGAACTGTCAGTCCGTCTGTCCGTCCGTCCGAAAACTTTGGTCATAACTTTTGCAATATTGAAGATAGCAACTTGATATTTGGCATGCATGTGTATCTCATGGAGCTGCACATTAAGAGTGGTGAAAGGTCAAGGGCAAGGTCATCCTTCAAGGTCAAAGGTCAAACAACAAAATCCAAGGGAAGTAATAAGCTTTAAGGGGGGCTAATTTCTATACCTGCCAAATGATATATTTTTGTTTTTCTTCAAAGTAGCGCAGTAGATGGTTTATCAGTTTAACATTTGAAACACATTAATATCTCTCTATCTACTAACATATTCAATTAAAAGTCTTGATCTTGATAATTGTTACATATGATCACTAAACAAGGCCCATAACTCTGACATGGTTTTGGTGAAACTTTGGATTCATGTATATCAAACTTGAATGGAGACCAAGCCTGGGAATGCATTTAGGGTCAGGTCAAGGTCACTGAAGCTAAAAATGGATAAAATGTTTTGGCTTCATAACTTAAGTTGGAATTTTGTGTGAAGGAAGCTTAGATGCTGAACATGCTTAGAATTGTAAAGTTATTTAAATAGAAGTTCATTAATTGGTAAAACATAGGAAATGTGATTTTGTGGCAATACCATGTTTCTTGTTTTTAATTATACATTGAAAAAGTTTGTTGATATTTATAAATTAAATAGGTTTCAGTTTGCATATACCTCTTAAAATACTAAAGACATTCAATTCAAGTATTTCTTTGTCTTCATGATATTAGATGACTGACAGGAAATGTTCATTAGTGTATCAAAGCGGAAGAGCTGTAGACATCCCTTGTTGTTCTTAAAAATTTACTGGTTTAAAAGTACATGTAGCTACTTTTCTACTTCAATTATTGGATGGAAACTTCAAATACATCTTTCGGGTCATTATGTAAGGCATTTGACAGAAAATGCCATTAATATATAATATAAAAGCAGAAGAATAGTGGAGCACGCTGTCTTGGGACAGTTCATGCACACAAATATCTTGTGATCAACGGGATTGCAGCCATTGTTTTTATTGTGGTTTTTATTACAACTGGTGTGAGGGGTTGTTTTGAATCTACTAATGAGTGCAGTGTCTATAACGCTTAATGTTAATAATATCTGTACTATATGAGCTGCGTCGTGGGAAAATGTGTCTTAGTACATATCTGAACAGTGTAGCTCAAGATATGACTATGTATCTTTATTCTCTGATTAGGAGTCATAAATTCATGTCCGCTAATGAGACATGGGAACTTTGCGTGACTTTAAAGTGGCCAGCGAAGCAAATGCGCTGGTTGGTCTGGAGCTACACTGGCCACATATGGCATAATACCTTTTTTGCGCAACATGGTTCATATTATTTTTTATATGGACTGTTGATTTCAGGGACTGCCCATGTTTCACTGTTCTCTGGACTGCTCTCAATTGGTGTTGGGGACAGCGCAGCATCCATTGTAGGCCGGACATTGGGGATCCATAAATGGCCAGGTGAGTTGCACTTTGTATGGATGAGCAATGTGCATGACATGGAATCATATTTAAGACTTTAATGATATATTTTTTCATATTTCTTGTTCATTTTTAGGCCCCCTTCAAAGAAGGCTGCATATAGATGTTGCACTGTCTGTTTGTATTAATATAATATATAATAATGTTTCCATATATTGATGGATATTGCAATAACTTGGCACCAATTTCACTACCTTCAATAAAAAGTCACATGTAGAGGTCAAAGGTCAAATTTAACCATAAAACAGCTTGAAAATTCCTGTCTCAGCCATTACTTTGCCATATATTGATGGATTTTAAAATAACTTGGCTCAAATACAATCCATCATGAGACAACCTGAAGTGTGTAATAATCATCATCATACCTTAAATGTCAAGGCCACACTAAGAGTTCAAGTGTTAAATTCGGCAATAAAACCACTTGTCCAGACTTAAACTTTGTCACCCCTTATGCTATTTTAAAGTTACTTACCAATAATCGCCACCATGAGGGGACGTCATTTTGTTTGTAAAACAATCATCTGGTATTGTAGTTATTTTAGAGGAAGGAAGATTCCTTGCGATTTACAGAGGTCAATGTTTCAGAGACTTGTAATGAAAGTCATTTCCACATGATATCTAGAGAACGCTTTGGCCTAGGATCTTCCGTATTAGCGTGCTGGTCATTCAGAAGAACAGGAAGATACCTTTTGATTTTTTGGTCAACCAGTCAGGTCCAAGGAGCTTGTACCATGAAAAATGTTTCAACACAATTTCTGAAGAAAACTTTTAACGTAGGATCATTTATATAAGTATGCTTGTAGACCCTTATTTATTTTGATATAAAGTGATCAAAGATTAAAGTTAAGATATGCAATATCAATAAATTTCTTAATTATACCCCCATTACCATTGGTAATGGGGGCTATATAGAAGTCACTTTGTCGGTCGGTCCTTCTGTCTGTCCCGAAAATTTCATCCGATCTTCACCAAACTTGGTCAAAAGTTGTATCTAGATGATGTCTAGGTCAAGTTTGAAAATGGGTCATGCCGGGTCAAAAACTAGGTCATGGAGTCACTTAGTGCATTTTAAATCAAAAGTTTGTCCGCACCATAACTATGTCATTTATCGTTAGATTTTAAAATGACTTGTACATTTGTTCACCATCATTGGACGGTGTGTCATTTGAAAGAATTACGTTGATATCTCCAAGGTCAAGGTCACACTATGAGTTCAAAGGTCAAAAATGACCATAAATGAGCTTATCCGGGCCATAACTATGTTGTTCATTGTGAGATTTTAAAATCATTTAGTACAGTTGTTCACCATCATTGGATGGTGTGTAATGCGAAAGAATAACATCGATATCTGCAATGTCAAGGTCACACTTTGAGTTCAAAAGTTAAAAATGGCCATAAATGATCTTGTCTGGGCCATAAGTATGTCATTCATTGTGAGATTTTAAAATTACTCAGTATATTTGTTCACAATCATTGGATGGTGTGTCATGCGAAAGAATAACGTCGATATCTCTAAGGTCAAGGTCACACTTTGAGTTCAAAGGTAAAAAATGGCCATAAATAATCTTGTCCGGGCCATAACTATGTCATTCATTGTGAGATTTTAAAATGACTCTGTACATTAATTTTGTTCACAATCATTGGACAGCGTGTCATGCGAAAGAATTTTAGAGTTCAAATGTCAAAATGATAATGGCATTATAATTCTTAAAAATCACCATAAATTAGCTTCTTATGTTTTGTGAAGACAGCATGCAAAATATTCTGTGTCAAAGCAGCATGTGGGGGTATACGTCACGTATGTGACAAAGCTCTAGTTTTTGATGATTTTGATAGTTTGGCTTCAAGTTTGGATCTTTATTGGGTAAGCTGTAGCACATATTTATCCAGTGATATACGAGAAGAACATCCATAGAAAAATTACATGACTAATCCTATCAACACAAGTTATGTGACTGGGCTGTGATTTGAAAGCGTCGTTCTCCGATTTGTTTTCCATTGCTGTTCTAGATATCTTTACTTGACAGACTTAAGCGCAGCATATACAAAATGTAAGCATCACAACCAGAAAAATATTTGTTATAAAGAGAAGGAAAAGGTGCTCCAGGTGACATTCAAATCCGGTATCTCCATTTGAAAAAAAATCAATTCAAAAGTGATATTTTGTTTGGTATGTGTTCAGGAGTTTAATAAGATGAAACATTATATTTGCATTCTATTTTAGACTCCAACAAAACATTGGAAGGCACAGCAGCATCAGTCGTGTTTCAACTGTTAGCAGTCATTGGACTGGTATACACAGGTAACACTGTTATACAGATTCATACAATCTTTGGATAAAATGCCAATTTAAATATATAAATTATTTAAAAGATAATGCTCAAAATACATTAAGGAAGCTTCATTTTTGAGAGAAGTTGTGTGAACTACAAGGTGTTTTTGCTTCATTGATTTTTCTCAGAGATTTTTAGCTCATCTATTTTTTGAAAAAAAAAAATGAGCTACTGTCATCACCTGAGCGTTGGCATCAGCGTCTGCATCGGCGTCTGGTTAAGTTTTGTGTTTAGGTCCACTTTTCTCATAAAGTATCAGAGGTATTGCATTCAAACTTGGTACACTTACTAACTATCATGAGGGGACTGGACAGGCAAAGTGAGATAACTCTGGCTGGCATTTTGACAGAATTATGTGCCATTTTTATACTTAGAAAATTGAAAATTTGGTTAAGTTTTGTGTTTAGGTCCACTTTATTCCTAAAGTATCAAAGCAATTGCTTTCATTCTTGCAAGACTTACTTACTATCATAGGGGGACTGTGCAGGCAAAGTAATGTTACTCTGACTGTCATTTTGACAGAATTATGGCCCCTTTTACATTTAGAAAATTGAAAATTTGGTTAAGTTTTGTGTTTTGGTCCACTTTACTCCTAAAAAAAATCTATGTTTAAAAAATCTTTGTTACCAGAACATAGATTTATCATTAAGCTATGATACAAAGCTATTCAGGAACACTTGCTTACTATCATAAGGGGATTGTGCAGGCAAAGTTATGTAACTCTGACTGGCATTTTGACGGAATTATGGCCCTTTTTTGACTTAGTAACTTTGAATATTTGGTAAATTTTGTGTTTAGATCCACTTTACTTCTAAAGTATCTAGGCTTTTGCTTTCAAACTTCAAATACTTTCTTACTATTATGAGGGTACTGTACCTGGCAACTTGAACTTGACCTTGACATTTCAATGACCTTGACTGTCAAGGTCAAAGTATTAAATTTTGCTAAAATTGCCATTACTTCTTTATTTATGATCAGATTTGATTCATACTTTGACAAAACAACACAGTCTTACCTGACATACCACAATAGACTCCACCAAACCATCCCCCACGTCCCACCCCAGAATCCCTCCCCATTTTTTTTTCTTTTTCCATTTTTTATCTTATTTTTGAAAGATCATGTTATTAATGACCACACCCCACACTATACCCCTCTCTCAACCCCCCCGATCCCCACCCCCATTTTTATGCCCCCCTTCGAAGAAGAGGGGGTATATTGTTTTGCACATGTTGGTCTGTCGGTCAATCCGTCCGTCCACCAGATGGTTTCTGGATGATAACTCAAGAACGCTTAGGCCTAGGATCATGGAACTTCATAGGTACATTGATCATGACTGGCAGACGACCGCTATTGATTTTGAGGTCACTAGGTCAAAGGTTGAGGTCACAGTGACTAGAAATAGTTAAATGGTTTCCGGATAATAACTCAAGAATGCTTATGCCTAGGATCATGAAACTTCATAGGAACATTGATCATGACTCGCAGATGACCCCTATTGATTTTCAGGTTACTAGGTCAAAGGTCAAGGTCACAGTGACTCTTAATAGAAAAATGGTTTCCGGATGATAACTCAAGAACGCTTACGCCAACGATCATGAAACTTCATATGTACATTGATCATGACTGGCAAATGACCCCTTTTGATTTTCAGGTCACTAGGTCAAAGGTCAAGGTCACAGTGACTCGAAACAGTAAAATGGTTTCCGGATGATAACTCAAGAACGCCTACGCCTAGGATCATGAAACTTCATAGGTACATTGATGATGACTCGCTGATGACCCTTTTTGATTTTCAGGTCACTAGGTCAAAGGTCAAGGTCACGGTGACTCGAACCAGTAAAATGGTTTCCGGATGATAATTCAAGAAGGCGTACCCCTAGGATCATGAAACTTAATATGTACATTGATCATGATTCGCAGATGACCCCTTTTGATTTTCAGGTCACTAGGTCAAGGTCATGGTTACTTGACACAGTAAAATGGTTTCCGAATGTTAACTCAAGAAAGCTTACATTTAGGATCATAAAACTTCATAGGTACATTGATCATGACTTGCAGATGACCCTTATTGATTTTCAGGTCAGTAGGTCAAAGGTAAAGGTCACTGTGACTCGACACAGTAAAATGGTTTCCGGATGATAACTCAAGAATGCTTAGGCCTAGGATCATGAACTTCATAGGTACATTGATCATGATTTGCAGATTACCCCTAATGATTTTCAGGTCACTTGGTCCAAGGTCAAGGTCACAGTGACTCGAAATACTAAAATGGTTTATGGATGATAACTCAGCAATGCTTACACCTAGGATCATGAAACTTCATAGGAACATTGATCGTAACTGGCAGATGACACCTGTGTGTGTCTTCATTTTTATCGAGTGCACCGGGATTGTCNAGGTACATTGATCATGACTGGCAGATGACCCCTATTGATTTTCAGATCACTAAGTCAAAGGTCAAGGTCACAGTGACTCGAAACAGTAAAATGGTTTCCAGATGATTACTCAACAATGCTTAAGCCTAGGACCATGAAACTTCATAGGTACATTGATAATGACTGGCAGATGACCCCAATTGATTTTCAGGTCACTAGGTCAAAGGTTTAGGTCATAGTGACTCAAAACAGTTAAATGGTTTCCTGATGATAACTCAAGAATACTAAGGCCTATCATCATGAAACTTCATAGGTACGTTGATCATGACTGGCAGATGACCCCTATTGATTTTCAAGTCACTAGGTCAAAGGTCAAGTTCACAGTGACAAAAAACGTGTTCACACAATTGCTGCCACTACAACTGACAGCCCATATGGGGGGCATGCATGTTTTACAAAAAAAAATTATTGTTTTTTTTTTGATAAAAAAAAACGTACCTTGCAACGTACCTTGCAACGTTGCAAGGTATGTTGATCATGACTGGCAGATGAC
Organism: Dreissena rostriformis; assembly: GCA_007657795.1. Lineage (NCBI taxonomy): Eukaryota > Metazoa > Mollusca > Bivalvia > Myida > Dreissenidae > Dreissena > Dreissena rostriformis. The sequence continues at coordinate 3,562 of VMBQ01006261.1, read as the reverse complement.
CCCTATTGATTTTCAAGTCACTAGGTCAAAGGTCAAGTTCACAGTGACAAAAAACGTGTTCACACAATGGCTGCCACTACAACTGACAGCCAATATGGGGGGCATGCATGTTTTACAAATTTTTTTTTATTTATTTTTGATACATGGTTAAAAAAAAACATTTTTTTTTCATTTTTTTTTTCATTCTTAAAAGATATTGTTATAAATGACCACACCCCCACAATTTTGCTAAAATTGCCATAACTTCTTTATTAATGATCAGATTTGATTCATACTTTGACAAATAGATGAGCCGTCTGCTGCCGCTAGGCGTTGCTCTTGTGACTATTTGTTTCCATACTTCCTCATAAAATCATAAATCCAGAGGAAAAGTGCACATTAGTAGGATTTTTTGATTCAAAGATGTAGCCCGATTTATAAACTCTGGAACCTTTCCAAAATAATTATCATTTTAATGTATTGTTTTTCGCCTACTTTTTTCCAGTCTTTTAACTAGCAACTACTTGTTGGAATGCAGACATTTTGTATAGGAATTGTTATGGCCAATTAAAGCCCCATCAGTACTCAAAAATCAAGGGAAATTTCGTAAAGTATTTCATAGTAAATAAAGTTACCCAATATAAAATCAATGTCCCATATAGCAATATCCAAAATTTGATGTGTTCTGGTAACATAGATTTTTGCATATACAAAATGCTTGTTTTTAATTGTTCGTGTCACAATAAATTCCATTTTAATTTCCTGCACTAATATCTATTCATATGACATACGAACACTTAAATGGTACCATGTTAGTGTTGGTGTGTCGTATGAATAGATATCATCGCAGGAAATTAAAATGGAATTTTTTATGCCAAAAAAATATGAAAATGAGCATTTTGTATCTACAAACATCCATGTTACCAGACCACATCTGGCATGGAAATTTTGGCTATTGCTATAAGGAACATTTTTACTTGGTAACTTTATTTAACAAAATATTGTTCAAAAGTTTGGTTGATTTTTGAGTATTAATAGGCCTTTAAAGAATTGCATATTACCAGACTGTTGTCCTTTACTGATTTTTCACATAAATATGATTTCTGAAATGAAAGGCATTTATGTCTGGACTGAATCTCCACAAATATTGGCTATATGGAAATTGTATAACACTTGTATGTATAACAGTAAGTATCTAGCACTTTATATTGTTTTATAGTTGTGCGCCTATAGGATCTAAACGTGTTCAGCAATATGTATAAAAAAGCTCTTCAAATTGAATTTATATTACATGTTATGGTGCTTTTGGGAGCATCCATCAGTTTTACTGATATCTTCGTTTGATATCTGAAAGCATCAACTTTCATTATTCACAAAGTTGCCAATGTTCTATTTCAGGTGTGACAAATGCACATCTTTTGCTGCCGATAATATTGACCATTATCTGCAACGCAGTTCTAGAAAGTTGTACGCAGCAGATAGACAATCTGGTGGTGCCAGTGTTCGCGTTTATGATGATGGCAAGATTATGACATTCATCCAAACATATGTGTGGCGTTCTGAGAAAACTTGGCATAATGCTTGTGCGTAAATTGTCATCCCAGATTAGCCGGTGCAGTTGGCACAGGCTAATCAGGGATGACAATTTCGGCTTTTATGGAATTTTTTGTTAAAATGAAGTCTCTTCTTAGTAAAAATCAAATTTAGTCGGAAAGTGTCGTCCCTGATTAGCCTGTGCGGACTGCACAGGCTAATCTCGGACGACACTTTACGCACATGCATTATGCCCAGTTTTCTCAGAACATGACACATATCAATTAAGCCATGAACATTCACACAACATGTTGTAGAGGCCATTTACAAAATGTTACATGTCTAAAAGTGCAGTGTTTTGTTTCCAAGATGCCATTAGTGAGAAATGAAATTTAAAATGCACACCAATTACTGCATTTGACGCAAAACAGCCAAAGGAAAATCAAATTGTTCGAGTGTTCAAAATTTGACATCTGTGATAGTTGTTGTTTTGTCTTATAACATGTTTGTTACTCACAATATAAATGAGTTTTCGTACCTGCTAGTCTGTATTTTTCGGTACAGAAATTTGTTTGCTGAATTCAAAACATTATGTTCTTTTTGTAGAATGTACTTTGAAAATTACAATTGTCTGAAATCCTGTTTTGTACACGTGTTTTTATTTTTGAATATTATTAACTTGTGCTTTTCTTAAACAAATATAAATAATTTGTATGTGGCACACATGTTTTTATTTTTGAATATTATTTACTTGTGCAATTGTTAAACAAATGTTAATAATATGCATGTCGCACGCATGTTTTTATTTTTGAATATTAGAAATCTATTTACCTTATGCAATTGTTAAACAAATATTAATATAATATGCATGTCGTAAGAATTCAAAATGTATGCATCCTATTTTCGTGAGTGTTAAGACGTTCCTTTGAATGTTACCAGAACTGATTATCGGTGTTTTGAAGGCCTAGTAAAAGAAATTAATGGCCCCTCCATGTGGTAATTCACCTTGTTTATTGGTTAACCATACAATCTCCTATCATATCTGCTTTTAGCTGACAGAGTAATGGTCATTGCAGTTTTCCATTACAGCAGTGAATTTATTATCAGCTGGTAACGGGTGACTGCATTGTTACTAGAGCAGTGTGCCAGTACACATGGTTACTTAACCCCAGATTTGGGGACGGTCAAATATGCTGAAATTAATTTGCTTTTTTTTCTGCAAGTGTCTGCATTCAGACAAGAAGCATTTTTAAAAGTAGCATACCATTTACATAGGAATAGTGAACAGCCAGAAATAATTTCTGGAGAGAAATTCTTGCTCGCTAGTCTTTTATTTAAGGCAGAAGATCAATCATTTCTACAATTCAAGCCTATACATAAAGTGCGACATTTAAAACAATAATCAATAATTCTGTCTGAATTTGTTTGCTATATCAAAGTGTAATACATCAATGCATATAATCTTGGTTTTGATATTTGATTGACAGAAGAAAATATGTGCAGCGAAGTTAAATAACGGCTTCCAGAGGGCTGTATGCAATAGACAATATGCTCTGGATATAATCGCACCATCAATTATACACCTGTTTTGTTGCATTGATGGATTATAGGATATTTGCTGTAAATCCACAATATATTGCTGATGCAACTGGAATTTTTAGGAATAAAATACAAATGCAAGCTTTTGCATAATGTGTGGATTTCAATCCCCCGGTACGATGGTCAATATTTGTTTTATGTTAAGCTCATCTGAGCTCATGGTGAGCATTTATGATCGCGTTTCGTCCGGCGTTCGGCATTCATCGTCAACATTTTCCTTGTAAAAACACTGGAGGCCACATTTATAGCCCAATCATGATAACACTAGGGAAGAACATTTGTCCCAATGATATCTCGGCCGAGTTTAAAACTGGGTCACATATGACAAAGAACTAGGTCACTACATGAAATTAAAGAAAAAGCGTGGGAACAATCTATATTCCAGTTTTTCCTTCCGGTCGCCATTACGATCACGTGGAAAAACAAAGTTTTTTGAGCTTGCTGTCAGATA